>LPNX010708137.1:270431-318399 GCA_001517045.1 Pseudotsuga menziesii
ATTAAAGTTTGTAGGATATTGGTGTGTGCATTTGGGAACTTGACACACATGACAAAAAATTGGTGCACATAATGATATAGAGTCTTTATGGGGGGGTGGATATGTTGCCCATTGACCCTACCTATTAATGAAAATGAAATGTCACTAGAGGCACGCCACCTTGGACTCTAATTTGAAATGGGGGGATATGCTCTCAGATTATTTGGTCGGTTAGTGAATGTCAATATGAAAGATGGGTGTTTTCTAATGCAAGTGACATGAAGCATCGAATACCCATGACTGCACTTGTTAAGAGGGTGAAATAAAAAAGTAGGATATCCCCTAACATAAAACCTTGAGGTGACATAAACAAAAAATGAAGGAAGGAGAAAGTTAAGAGTTATTAGGCAAAGTTCATAAAGCACATTTGTATTTATATAAAAATTAATTGCATAATTTAGCCATATTCCATCAAATTCTAGATGCAATTCCTTTTACTATAGATCTTTTGTTCAGTGTGCAGCATGATCTTTAAAATGGTCTGAACTAGGAAAATCATCTCAAGTGTAATCACACCACTCAGTATCCATTTCTATGGTATATTTAGCATATACAATAGAAATATTACACATCCCTTTGTATCCCTTTGTGTCCAAAGAGGTGCATTTCTATTAGATTTATTCCACATCCCTAATCCAATAGAATGTTGTCACTTGTTCTAAGCTCAAGTTCCAATCACTCACCTTAAAAACTAACTAAAATAAGTACCCCTCAAGGCTCGATTAACATGGGAAAATGTTCATTGTTAACCTCATATGTTCACCTAGAAAAAGGCCTAATTAGGCCTTCCTCCATTAAAAGTGGTGAACCCTCCATTTATGACTCAACCATTGAAATACGAGTTTAATATCTAGAATAAAATGCAACTATGAAGGGAAATACTAAATGAAATTAATATAAAAACTAAATTATCATAGATAGTGATCCGGATTTATGTGAGAATGAAATGAAAGAGCATATATTTATTCACATACAAAGATATATGGCAATAAACACAATGATACAGTAAACATAGATTCTATTAAATGAATGCAACATAACAAATTGTAAAATAGAAGCAACTAGAATGGTCGTAGTTGTATCTTGAGAAGAGATGTGGCAGCTATGCTCACTCGTGACAAGTTGAATATAAAATGAGTTCGAAGGGACTTTTGTCATAAAGCCTTAGAGAGGCAGAATACCCTAAACCTAACCCTAGAAGATGAATTGTCATAAAGTTTGCGGCCCCAAGGTGGTTAGTTGAACAATCAACTTCTCGTGGTCATAAATTTTGCATATGATCTATGTTTGTGGTGCTCAACATCCTTTTGGGAAGGTATATCTAAATCACCAAAAAACGTTGTTTAAGGCCTCAAAACCGCCCTGGAAGTTTGGGACCGAAAAAACCATAGAAAATTACAAGAAAATTGTCAACATGAGAAACTGTTTTGAGCCAGTGGAATAGGTGGGTGGTCGACTATACCCATATGGATCATTCATCCCCCCTTAGGAAGCAATGGTCTCCTTTGCATTGAGTTCCGCCATCAAATGGGGAAACTTCTGCTGAACTTAACTCCTGGTGAGCCTCTTTCCTACGGTGGAGGAGCTTCCATGCTATGATAACTAGATATAGTTCGGTCTTCTGTTGGCGAGTGCCCTTAACCTATGTGTCCATGATCTGATCAATGGTTGCTTGTTCCATGCAGCCGGGATTAAGCTCTTTAGGTGTCAATTGTTCTGCCACCTCCGACGTGTCCAACAATGGTGCAAAATATGGTTGAAGGAGCTCCACATTGAATACTAGGTGTGGGCCAAGGAATGGAGGATTGCTCAATTCGAAGGAATTATCACTAAATTCCTTGGAGATGGTGTATGGCCCATATCTAAGTGGATGAAGCTTGTGATGGGGTCCTGTGAGCCTCTCTTTCTACAAATGCAACCAAACCTTATCCCCAACTTGGAATTTGTGTGGAACTCGATGCTGGTCATGTCACTGCTTGTATTTAGTATTGTCCTTTTTCCAAAATATCATGGACCCATCGGTGGATGTGTTGGATTTGTTCAAAATATTTGGTGTCTTTATCAACCTCAACCTGAGCATGGAAAGATTCCTCATCTGTGGATGCAAGGGGCAAAGCTACATCAGTTGGGGCAAGCGGTTGGAAACCCAAGCACGACTAAAAAGGGTTATGACTAGTAGAGCTATGAATATATCGATTATAGCTATGTTGAACATAAGGAATTCTCTCATCCCATGTGTAGGGATGTTTAGAATTGTACATTCTCAGAATATGCACAATCATCTGATTGAATACCTCTATTTTTCCATCAGTCTGGCGGTGGAAGGAAGTCGATTTCGTGAGCTTGGTATCCATCAATGACCATAGACTAGACCAGAAAGTTCTCAAGAACCTACTATCCTGATCTGAAATGATAGTCTTTGGCACCCTAAAATGAACCCAAATATGCTCGAAGAATAGCTTAGCAGTTGCTTCTGCAAAGATGCTCTTCTTGCAAGCTATCAAAATTACCATCTTAGAGAAGCGGTCCATGACCACAAACTCACAGTAATTACCATGCTTAGTTGAAGGTAGTCCTGACATGTAATCCATGGAGATGGATTCCCATGGTTGATTTGGAGTTGGAAGAGGGGTGTACAACCCTTTCTTTTTAACAACTGGTTTTGCGATGGCATAGGCAATGCAGGATCTGATATATCAATCTACATCTTGTCATAGTTTAGGCCAATACAAATACTTCTGCAATACTTCCACTGTCTTCTCAATACCAAAGTTGCCAGCTACCACCCAACTGTAATGCACTTCCCAAATCATCTTTGCATGCTCGATTGAAGGAAAACAGAGATGGCCCAGGTGGCATAACAATCCTTCATGAAGATGAAAGTCTTCCACTGGTGTACCTGCACACAAGGATTGATAGATAAGAGCAAACTCAGGATCATTATCATATGGTTGAGGCCACCCAGAGGTCTCGTGGTTGCAAGAGTTGAGAACCATGGTTAATGTTTCCACTGGAGGTTGACTGAGGCAATAAACGAATCGATTGGTGTTGCCCTTCTTATATTCAATACTCAGGTGAAACTACTGCAAGTAGGTGGACAATTTCTGGTGGCGGGCATTCTGTAACTTTCCTCAGGTTTGCAATGGCTTTTGATTAGTGTGGATGATTATTTCTTTTCCAAGGATGTAATGCTTCCATTGGCGGCAAGCTTGGACAATGGAGTACATTTTTGTGTCATAGGTGGGGTACTTGCGGACTGTATCTGAAAGTGTCTCACTATGATATGCCACTAGATGGCCATTCTGAGTGGGGACCGAACCAACAATGTAGTCCAAAGCATCTATCTCGATCTTAAATGGGTTTTTTAGATCTAGTAAGGTAAGGACGAGTGACAAACATAAGCGTTGCTTCATCTCGTCAAATGCATGTTGTTGTGACTTGGACCAGATGAACTTGGCCTTAGATCCACCTTTGGTCACCTGGCTAATGAACCAAGCAATATTAGAGAAGCCCAACACAAATCTACGATAGAAGTTTGCAAGGCCTAGGAAGATATGAAGCTCGATGAGAGTCATCGTGGTCGACCAATCGCGAATGGCTTGGATCTTGGTCAGATCTACATGAACACCGTGTTCATCTAGAATGTATCCTAGATACTAAACCCTTTCCATGCCAAATGATCACTTCTCTGGATTTCCATATAACTTGTGTTGTCGCAGGGCGTGGAGGACCTGGTGGATATGTTGCAGATGTTCTGCCCATGTTCTATTGTATATGAGGATATCATCTAGATATATGACCACAAAGGAATTGGTGAATGGTTGTAGAATGTCATCCATCATCATCATGAAGTTTTCTGGAGCATTAGTCAAGTCAAAAGGCATCACCAATTACCCAAAAAGTCCTTCCCGCGATTTGAAGGCAGCCTTCCAAACATTGGCTTGCTCAATTGGAACTTGATGATAGCCAAAATTCAGGTCAATCTTGATGAAATAGTTGGCCCCATTGAGCTGATCGAGGAGGTCGTCGATCCAAGGAATGGGATGCTGATTCTGGACTGTGGTCTTGTTTAGAGCTCGGTAGTTAATACAGAGCCGCCATGTCCCATCTTTCTTCTTTACCAACACAATTGGGCTCCCACAAGGTGAGGAGCTGGGTCGAATATCCCCCTTTTGGATTAACTCTTGAATCTAGTGTTTGATTTCTTCATTCTCCATGAGGGAACACCTATATACTAGACCATTAGTCAAAGGATCACCAGGGATAAAATGAATGGATTGCTGGACTTGACAATGTACTGGAACCCATATAGGTGTGGTGAAGATGTCTTTGTATGCTTCCATGATCTTCTCCACTTGTTTCTGCTGCGTAGAGGGGTTCTGCATGTGATGGATTTTTTTGTATATTTTGTTCCCCCTCATAATGAACCATGAAGAGTATGAATTTCCCTATCTGGGAGATTACCTTCTTGCACTTCTTCGTTGTGATGAGAGACACTGTAGTAGTAGAAAGTGTCTCTGGTATCGTGTAGAATTTCTTTCCCAAAGTAATAATGACACTACGAGGTCTGTACTCATACACAGCATGATGTTTCCACATATATGGTTGTCCTAAAAGAACATCACAAACTTCAAGTGGGGCAACATCACACATTACCTCATCTTTGAAGGGCTTGATGTCGTAAGAGAGGTGACATTGTTGACTGATGCAAATGTCTCATCCATGGTTCAAACTGTTAGATTTTTATCATTTAAGCAATATGATCTTAGGATCTTATCTGAGAGAATAACATGCACAACAATTAAACACAAGAGACAAGAGACACAAAGAATTTTCCTTGGGGAAACCACAAAGGAGAAAACCCCGCAACTTACTCAGAGATAGAATGAGCACCAATGGCAGCAGTAAAACCTGAAAACATAAAGGTGATCTCCAACAACTTGTTCTCTCTCTCTCTCTCACTTGAGAGAGCTTCTCCTCTCTCACTCATGCACCCCAGTGAGTGAGTGTGTGTAATAAATAGAGAGGGTCACTCTCTATTTATATTCTTTCGTTCACTTAATGTCCACTCCAAGAAGTCGGCCCCACTTAACAATTACTTACCACGGCCGACATCTCTATGAGAGTCTAATAACCCTAGTTCCCCACAACTGTGGTGACTTTTCCCTTCGATCAATAAGGAGGGTTAAACTTGACTCAATTGTGGGGACTATTGCCTCGACTTACAATGTAGGGTTAACCTCAATGACTTTACATGACTTATTTACATTATTGAATCTCCCAATCGGGGCATGACATGACTCAATTACATTATAGATACTTCCTGGAATAAACATTGAGGTACAATACATAAGATATATAAGTGAATACATTCCGAAGTTACAAATACATCAACACGCCCTCTTAACTAGGAAGGTATTCTGTCGACACAATTTATCAGCACAAGTCTTCTTCTCTGTATCATCTAGATCATCATCAAGTCATCTTCATCTTCAGGTCATCTTCATCTTCAATTCATCTCCATTATCAAGTCATCTTCATTGTTAAGTCATCTTCATCAAGTATGGATCATCACTGGATCTGGATCATCATTGTATCATCATCAAGTATGGATCATCACTTGATCTAGAACATCACTAAATCATCATCATAATCATTTCTTCTGCTATCTCAATCAAATGGTGCTATCTATTCATTCTTCTCATCACAGGAAGTTCTACAGATCTAGCCCTTTTTCATGCTGTTTGTAGGCCTAGCTTGCATGTAGGTCTTCTTCAGTGCTTATATCTGACCCTAAGTCAGAATGGCCCGCTTAACACTTACATCTGACCATGGGAGGAACACATTCAACAAGCATGTCAGAAAGGCACGCCCAACACTTACATCTGACCATGAGAGGAACACATCCACCACCATGTCAGAAAGACCCAGCACTTACATTCACCAGCATGATAGGACACACCTACTATCATCTGTGAAAAGGCCCAGCACTTACAACCATTAGCATGATAGGACACACCTACTATCATCTGTGGAATGGCCCAGCACTTACAACCAGTGGCATGGTAGGACACAACTACTACCATCCATGGAAGGGCTCAGCACTTACATCCGACCTCATCATGTCAGAAGGGTTCTTAGCTCTAGGCTGAGTATTCTTGGTAACTGACCAGGTGCCTCCATTCTGCCAGAGAATGGCCTCTCAAAACTAAGCTAAGTATTTCTGGTAACCGACCAGGTGCCTCTATTCTCCCAGAGAATGGCATCTCAGCACTAAGCTGAGTTTTCATGGTAACTGACTAGGTTCCTCCATTCTCCCAGAGAATGGCCTCTCAGCACTAAGCTGAGTGTTCCTGGTAACTGACCAGGTTCCTCCATTTTCCCAGAGAATGGCATCTCAGCACTAAGCTGAGTGTTCCTGGTAATTGACCAGGGGCATCCATTCTCCCAGAGAATGGCCTCTTAGCACTAAGCTGATTATTTCTAGTAACTGACCAAATGCCTCCATTCTCCTAGATAATGGCCTCTCAACACTAAGCTAAGTGTTCTTGGTAACTGACTAAGTGCCTCCATTCTCCCAAAGAATGGCATCTCAGCACTAAGCTGAGTGTTCCTGGTAATTGAACAGGTGCCTCCATTCTCCTAGAGAATTGACTTCAACACTTATATCTGATCATGTGGGAATACATCCCTCAATCACATCAGAATGGCTCTGCATTGATCATGTGGGAACACATCCCACAATCACATCAGAATATCTCTACACTGATCATGTGGTAACACAACCCACAATCACATCAAAACATCTATGCACTTACATCTGACCATGTGAATCTCATCCTTCCACCATGTCAGAAAGGCCAACACACTTATATCTGACCATGGAAGGAACCAATCCTCTCACCATGTTAGAAGGGCTCACGGACTCATCACTTCCCCTTGGAAGGAAACTCAATCTAGAGAACACCAAGCTTCTCCCTGAAGTACTCAAACTTCACTCTCTCCATTTCTAGTATAGAATCACATCAGGACTGATTACATCCAAGGATAACCTGGGAGCTTCTCCAAGACCTATTACATCTGAGGACAACCTACAAGACCGATTACTTCTGAGAAACCTACGAGATTTTCCAGTATTTATGCTCAAACAACCTGTCTCACCAGATATGCTAGAACTCCCTCTTTCGAGAGATCTCAATCTGGATCACATACTGGAGCTTCATTGCTCCTCTCTCCCAAGTAGCAAGTGGCAACATATTTTACCTCGATTGTACTCAGCACCAGGCAGGACTCCATCCTGCCAAACCAAGAGATCACACCTGATCTCATACTAAAGCAACATCTCGAATTTCTCTTCTTATCAATGGCACTACCTGCCCAATACAAATCCACATAACCCTCTAGGTTAATCTTCTGATTCACTTCATACTTGAGCCCATAATCAACTGTACCCTTCAGGTACCTCATTGCATGCTTTGCAACCATTAGGTGCACATGTCTCAATGTGTTCACATCAAAGAAATTATCTGGTCTCGTATTCGTTAGGTACATCAAGGAACAAATCATCTGACGATACATTGTGGCATAAACCATCTCTGATGAAGCAACACTCAATAGATTTAGGTTCGATGCCATAGGTGTGGTAATGGACTTGCAGTCCATCATCCTGAACCTCTTCAGGACCTCTACTACATACTTCCCTTGTCCCGAGGAGATTCCATCTGCATTCTACCATACCTCCATGCTTAGAAAGTAGTGCATCAAATCCAAGTCCTTCATCGCGAACTCGGCAGTAAGTCTCCTTCTTGCAACTTTAATGAGTTCCTCTTTTCTGTCAGGAACAAGTCATCGACATATAACAGGAGCATCACTAGTCTTCCACCTTCAACCTTGAAGAAAAGGTTGGAATCTGCTTTACTCTTAGTAAAGCCTAGAGTCATCAGTAAGCTATCCATCCTGTCATACCATGTCGAACATCGATATCTTTTGCAGTCACTACCTCTAAAGTGGAGCATCATTCTCCCTCTTCCTTTCATACTTTATGCATTGAAACATTCTGTACTGGAGAGAAAAGTAGCTTCCTCTGCTACTAATATTCTGTGTATGCATCTAGGGTTAGTGGATACCAAGATCCTTTGTGTTGAAAACGTTCTTCTCGCACCCATCTGTGAGCTTGTCATCCCTTGTTCTTTGGAGCAAGTCTCATCCTTATTTTCTTGTAGGTGATTGTACGCGATCTTTCCTACAAATCAAATGCATTTGTATGGTTAGAAACATTTCATAAGGCATATTCATAATGGCAAATTCTTATCCATAAATATATGATCATGCAACTATTTTATCCAATACAACATTCATCCATATCTCACGGAAACTTTCTATATGCCTTCCATCTCTACCAGGACAACATTGAGATTGTGCACTAATCCAATATGTCAGCAAAGAGGTTTCATTCTAGATAAGTAGCAATGGAGATTTGTATAGCACCATGAGCTACTTACCCATAACATGCATATTAGTAGTATACTATCATTAATGCAAACATTCTATCATGCATAACACATCAACTGAATATAAAAATTTCATAACAAAACAATATCATGAAATGACAATTGAATACTTATCTTTATTTATTTCATGGGTAGACTCCTTCTTTCAACTTCATCATTTTCTTCATTCATAACATCATCATTTCTTATTCAAATGCTTAAGATCGATAAGAGGTTCTTCAAGAATTGAGTTCTTCATATTCCTCATCGCTTGAGGGATCTTCTTTGGATGGTGAGAGCTTAAACTTCAGTTGCTCCCATATTCTCTTCTCTTATTATAAGTTGAGCTTCTTCTTCTTCCCAGAGTCTACTGAAAGTAATCACTTCCTTCTGGCGTACATTCCTTGAATGAATGAATCCCATTATCATGGGAGGCCATTATCACAACTTCTGCATTCTCCACTTCTTCTTCTACCACTTCAAGTTGTTCTTTGATTTGAGAGGCCCTTGTAAAGTATGACTGTATGGCCTCTACATTCTGGATATTTCACATTCTTCAACTATTTTCTCAAAGTCATCTTCTAATTTATGTTCTTTCCTTCAAATAGCTTGATCAAGGAATCAAACATCTCTTTCGGTGTCTTTAGGGAATACACTTGTGGTATAAGGTGATCTGTGATTGAATAAACAATGATCTTCTTGGACTTGACCAAGTTCTTATTTTGTAAGAATTTTATCCTCATCTCCCTATAGAAATGGAACCCCTCTACTTATGTAGGTGTCCAATTCATTTTCTTCAAGAACGAGTGAGATCCAATACAATTTGAGGTGTCCGTCCTAGTTCCGGAGCTGGTTGATCTAGGGTTTGTCAGAGAAACCCTAATTTTAAAAACATGGAATCTTTTAGATATGATTATATATAAATATATAAATATTCAAGGTGAGCTTTCCAATGTACTCATTTTCTGAAAACAGTGGAGGGAAGCTCCCAAAACAGAACGCCCTAGTTTACCAATTTCTTCTGCATAACTTCCTGACATTGTTTCTATGGTATCTCAAAAATTACTACTCCTATGTGTCTGAAATTTCGTATAGAGGTAAATTAATCTGTCCTTGTTCCACCACCACATGTTTCATCAGAATTAGTTTCACCAATTGGGACTTATGATCGTTTTCCCAAGGTGACTTATTTTAGGACTGTTCAGCATAGCGAAGTTGTACGGACTGCCACGTGTCACTGTTTCATCTTCGGCGTCTGAAAATTTTACCATAGAAATTAAAGTCTGTTCTATTTCTGGAACATCTTGATAAATTTCATTTGGACCTTCGTAGCTCGAGATATAGCAATTCTCCCCAGGTGTCCTATTTGGGGAGGAATCCTAGGAGAGGCTGGAACCCTAACTTGGAGGAATCATATCTCCTAGAATATAGTGAATATGAGGCAGAAAATTGGACATAGTGTACATAAGGAATTTTTTTTTAACCTGTGAAATTTTTGGCACCTGATCCTTCTCCAATATCAAGATATAGAGACTCTACCAAAACTATCCGTTTCAGTATTTTAGGGTTTTTCATGCCCGGGGTCAAACTAGGGTTTGACTTTCCCAGAGTTTCACCCAACCAAAAATCTAGACCCAAGTCTCTAAAATTCGATTTTGATGAGGAGAGTAATCCTATGCCGAGTTCACTCAAAAATTCCTCTTCTGTAAGAATCCCTAATTTCCTGCACCAAAAACTGAAAATGCCCGGAATCAAATTTTGCTTCGAGAGAAAGATGTACCCTTCAATGGAGAGTTATCCTAGCATCCTTTTGCTGATGGATTGTGGAGAGATACCCAAAAATTAAGAAGCCCTAGCTTATGCAACTGCACAATGTCTTCTTCTCAGGTTAGCTTTGATACCATGTTAGATTTTTATCATTTAAGCAATATGATATTAGGATCTTATCTGAGAGAATAACATGCACAACAATTAAACACAAGAGACAAGAGACACAAAGAATTTTCCTTGGGGAAACCATAAAGGAGAAAACCCTGCAACTTCCTCAGAGATAGAATGAGCACCAATGGAAATAGTAAAACCTGAAAACATAAAGATGATCTCCAACAACTTGTTCTCTCTCTCTCACTTGAGAGAGCTTCTCCTCTCTCACTCATGCGCCCCAGTGAGTGAATGTGTGTGTAATAAATAGAGAGGCTCACTCTCTATTTATATTATTTAGTTCACTTAATGTCCACTCTAAGAAGTCGGCCCCACTTAAAAATTACTTACCAGGGCTGACATCTCTATGAGAGTATAATAACCCTAGTGCCCCACAACTGTGGGGACTTTTCCCTCCGATCAATAAGGAGGGTTAAACTTGACTCAATTTTGGGGACTATTGCGCCGACTTACAATGGAGGGTTAACCTCAATGACTTTACATGACTTGTTTAAATTATTGAATCTCCTAATCAAAACATCGGGGAATGACATGACTCAATTACATTACAGATACTTCCCGGAATAAACATCGGGGTACAATACATAAGATATACAAGTGAATACATTCCAAAGTTACAATTACATCAACACAACCAACCAATGTTGTACTGTTGGGGATGTGGAACCATCGCAAGCTTCAATAATTTTACGACCTCGACCGAGATGAGGTTCTTCTCACTACCATTGTTGAGAATTAAATGTAGTGTAGTCCCCTGCACCCATAGTTGCGAATGGAAGAGGTGTTCCACTTCCTCTGGCTCCTATGACTCTTCTAGTTGGATATTTGCGGTTGCGATGGTGGAACTAGGTTTGGAGACAATGATCTTATTACTCCTTTATTTCTCTGCATCACTGTCTAAGTCATATTTTGGATCCGAGGATTTTGTCTCAGCCAACAATGATTTTTTTGAGAGGAATTCATCATTGTTGTGGTAGGGGATTTTTTGGAACTCGCACCACTTGTCGTTGTCCTTCTTCGATTTCCCATTACGCTTCTTTTCCTACGACTTGGACTAGTTGTCAGGACTTTGGCCATCATTTCTATGTCCTTTTGGTTGTGAATTATGGAAAAAATTTCACGTATTTTACTATTGATTTGTGGACCCAAAATCCCGCTTATTATTTTTCTTAAACTTTTGCTCGATATTGAGGGAATATCAGTAAAATGATCCTAGTGAGGATATGTACAGGAAATCCATCTCTAACTGAATGTACTTATGTAGGAAACTGCGGTACTTTAGAAACAAGTGTCATTCAGAGTCTCTAATACCCAACTTTGAGAGCAGGGTATGGAATATATTAGTATACTCTAGCATTGTTTGGTCTCTTTCTTGGTGCAATGTCATCCACTGTGTGTATTGATCATCATAGTTTCTGACAAGGTAGAATTCCTTTTTAATGGCATCGAGAAAATATTACCAAGTGCGTTCTGTATTGAATATCTCATATTCATCCCTCGCATGCCTCTCACAATACCCATCCCACTAGTCTTTGATATAGGGGAGGTACTTAAGGAGCGCGAAGTTGATATTTTCACTGTTGGAAAATATTTGAACAGAGAAGTAACCCTCTAACAGATTCAACCATTTTTCCAAAGCATCTGCATCTATCATTCCTTCAAATAAGGGGATTTCAAAGTTAACTTGTACCTTGAAGGGAGTCGCACCCCTGAAATGGCTACTTGTTTAAGGTGCATCTGTTGTCGTCAACATTATTTGAAGGATTTGGGATAAATTATTCATCATCTCGTTCCTCTGTCGTGCAAGGGATTTCTCGAGCAACAATTTAATTGGATTTCCCACTTCGTCGTCTCTCTTTTCTTCTCCCTCTATGTGAGGCTTCTTGGGTGACGAGGGGTATTTTCCCCGAGCTCCACTAGTTCGAGACCCAACTCTCGATATCCAAATCTCGTCAGGGACATGCACTAGGAAACCACAAGAGCAAAAAGATCTGATACCACTGATCCGGATTTTTGTGGGAAGGAAATAAAAGAGCATATATATATTCACATACATAGATATATTGCAATAAACACAGTGATACTATAAAATCAGATTATATTAAATGAATGAAACAAAACAAACTATAAAACAAAAAAATCTAGAATGGTGGTAGTTATATCTCTGAGAAGAGATGTGGTGGCTATGCTTGTTAGGATTTATAATCCTCCCTTGTCCAAACAGTCTATTAGATTATATTTTCCTAACTTAGGAGTCATTTAGTTATTATTCGTTCCACTAGTACCATTGGGTCCACTTGGCCTAATGGGACCACATGTACTAGTCACTAGAGTGTTGGGAACACCGATAGAGGCTAACTAGAACTGAATGCACTTGCATGCATCCGTTTATGCACCTCCTAAACCAATCCCTACATTTTAGGAGCCACTAGGAGTGCCAGCACCAACCTACTTCCGTTGTTGGCAATTGGTAACTAGTTAAGCTTAGTTATGCTTCAGTTACATTCAGTTAGATATCCTCTAGTTTAGTTAGCCCCAATTATGCATGGCTGCATGTGGGAAGGTGTCAGTTCTCACCTACTTCTCATCTAGCACTGCAATTAGACTGCTTTCACTAATTGTAACTGATTGAGAGACTGGATTAGACATATGGAGTTAGCCAATTGAACTCTGATAGTGATTTAGACACTTCTAGTTATCCATGCAATCAGATTGAGTTGATATATTTGAATTCATCTCTCATGATTCAAATTCTCCTTTATGTATTACCATTGTATACTACTGGGAGTAATGAAGTTCATACTGTAATTAACTGAGAAATTCTTGTCTATTTCCTGTGATATTTGTTTTGTTCAGTGTGTATTATTCATTCCTCTTCACTGCGTCAATAATTAAAATCTAATGGAACTCATTTCCTGAAGGTCAATGGCACATTAATTCTAATATGGTATCATAGCCATCTCATGAGAGCTTCAAGTCTGTCTACTCTCTATTGTACACCAAAAGCATCTAGGTTTCCATAGAAGTCTAACAAAGAGTTCCTTGCTTCCTCTGAATTCATTCAGAGTGGCGGTGCGGGTGTTACATACCCTGAGAAAGTGTACATGTCGAGAGGGAAGGATTTATTCTAACATAGTATGAATTGTTTTGGTTTTGCTCTGAATTTCTACATGTGCTACATAGCTTGATTGAAGATGCTATCTGATCAACAGGAGAATTATGGATTATCAACCTTCTACACCTCGAATCCTAACACCCTTCAATTATGTTGATTGGAGGGAAGATATGCAAGTTTCCTTGCACAACAAAGGATACTTCAAGATAATACTTAGAAGGTAGGTCGATCCCCATCATCTAGCTGAGAAAAAAAAAATCTGAACCACTTAGATGAAGCTTTTGGTTATCTATGTACTCACATATCTAGAGATATCCTCTTTCACCTTGAAGGTTTGAGGACTCCCAAAGAAGCTTGAAGTCTTGTTTGACAAGCAGGATGAGCTTCAGGGACACATTTTGGAGAACGAGTTGATAGCCTTACATCCCAGCAGTTTCGATACCATACAAAAATTATTTACTAAATTCAAGTCTCTTGCACTTCAACGCAGTTAATACAGAATATAAAGAAAGGAGTAGAAACATGTGCTCTCCATACTCAACAAACTAGGTACTGAGTATTATGTATTTGTCTCAATATTCCATTCCCAATTGGAAGATTCCCTCACTTGATTCCTTTGTCAAGTCCCTAATACAGGAGCAAGAGAAGTTGGTCCAGATGGGAGTCATCCAGACTTCCAAAAACCAAGCTCTCCTAGTGACAGACTCTACCAAAGTGAAAGCTACAGGGAGACCTAAGGGGAAGGAGCCTAAAGCATCTGATTTGAATCCTACAAAGAATTAGAAGACTTCCAAAGGAGCTTCAGGATCCAAGAAGAAGAAAAATTTTGAAAAGAATATGTGTCCCTATTGTATGAGGGGTTTTCATCTAGAAGACTCTTGCATGAAGAAGATCCTCAACCATTTGAAATCTCTATATGTACAGAAAAATATTTCCCTTCCACAAGGTGCATAGATGTCCGATGATGGAGATAATACTGAAGAACATGAGAGATTCCATGCCTTAAAGGAAATCTTCACTCCATCGAAGGCTTACTAGATAGATTTTGGAGCATCCAACCACATGGTTGCTTCCATGGACTCCTTCACCACTTTCACTCTATCAGGAGGATCTAGAACTCATATTGGATATGAGTCCCCAATCCTAACTGTTGAGATAGGTTCAGTTAAAATACAACATGATGATTTCATGCCCTCTCCTAGAACAAAGCAATTTTTTTATGATGAAGAAGAAGAAGAATCTTCCACACAGTCAATTCGAATTGAAGAAAGTCTCCTTGGAGTGACTCCTTCTCCTGCTGCTCTCAAATTTTATGATATCTATGATATGTCATCTTCTCATATGGCTGATTCAAAAGAAGACATTCAAATCTCTGTTATTGAAGAAAAAATCTCCTTCCATTCTATGCAAAAATTCTCCAGTGATTCTTCTATTTTAAGTTCTGTGCATATTTTACTGGTGATTGTTTCAGAAAATGAAGAGGAATTTGATTTCTCTATCTCTAATGATGTTTCTGGTGTGCATATAAGTAATACCATGGATATTTTGGAAATAATATCATATTTTAGTAGTGATCCATTCACTGTCATTGATCTAAATCTTCCAGCAAATTCCTACATGATTGCATGCACCAATACTCATAATTTTGAAGAAGGAGAAAATTATGCATCTACCATCTCGGTGGAGCACACTCTTGGATCTGATATGAACCTATTTTGATATGATATGATATTATTTGAATCTTATATGATATTATTTGATTCATTTTTTAAGTTTCAATAGCTTTCAATAATGCGTGTAGCTGGTCTCATCAATTTTGGTGTGACAAATCAAGTACCACAAGTCTCCTTCAAAGTTGTTGCTGGGGATTTGATGTTAATTTCCTCTTATGAGTTTCCTGATATTATGTTTTGTGAATAATTGGTTATTTATGAAGCTATATCAGATTATGGAGCTCAATCATTCTCTCTCCACAGTCCCAGGGCATCTCTACCTATCTATTTTATCACATGCTCGTCTCCTCACAGAACTAGTAAAGATGGAGATATTCTGCATTCACTTGGATACATGATCCTAACCCTTGGAGCTGATTATAATTCACATTATTTGATGTTAAAGTCTGCAATATATCAGCTGCTTGGTTATTTCTCACATGGTTCGAATTCTCAAGAACTTTTTCTCTCCTATCAGTTGATTTCAGTTGCTCTACATGGGTCCAGTTTTCATCTAGCAGCTGCCTATATTTGTGATTCAGTTGAGCATATTATTATTCTTCCAATGAGGAATATTCCTACAGAAATAATAATTTAGTTTGGATTCATAGGTTCACATGCACAGATTCAGGATGTTGTAGCACAAAAGAACCAAAATACTTCTTTGTTGCTGCATAGTGCTGCAAATTGCAGCAAAATATTTTGCAAGTTTTTAACTTGTTTTTTCCTAATTCCTGCTTATTTGGAGGGGGGGTTCCCATGAATTTTTCCCCTATTTCCTTGGTTTATTAAGCATCATTTTGTATATTTTAAATTGTATATGGGTGACTTTTGGCCTTGTTTCCAAGGCCCATAGTTTTCCAAGTTAGGATTCAGGGGGGGTGTTAGGATTTATAATCCTCCCTTGTCCAAGATTTCTATTATATTATATTTTCCTGACTTAGGATTCATTTAGTTATTATTGGGTCCACTAGTACCATTGGGTCCACTTGGCCTAATGGGGCCACATTTACCAGTCACTAGAGTGTGGGGAACACCGATAGAGGCTAACTGGAACTGACTGCACTTGCATGCATCATTTTAGGCACCTCCTAGACCAATCCCTACATTTTAGGAGCCACTAGGAGTGTCAGCACCACCCTCCTTTAGTTGTTGGCAGTATGTAACTACTTAATCTTAGTTATTCTTCAGTTACATTCAGTTAGATATACTGCAGTTCAGTTAACGCCAGTTATGCATGGATGCATGTGGGAAGGCACCATTTCTCACCTACTTCTCACCTACCACTGCAGTTAAACTAGTTTCACAGATTGTAACTGATTAAGAGACTAGATTAGACATATGGAGTTATCCAAATGAACTTCGATCGTGATTTAGACACTTCTAGTTAGCCATGCAGCCAAATTGTGTTGGTATATTTGAATTCATCTATCATTATTCGAATTATCCTTTATGTATTACCATTATATACTGCTCGAAGTAATGACGTTTATACTATAATTAACTAAGCAATTCTTGTATGTTTCGTGTGAGATTTGTTTTGTTCAGTGTGTAATATTCATTCCTATTCACTACATCAATAATTAAAATCTAATCACACTCATTTCCTGACGATCAATGGCACATTAATTCTAATATGTTATCATAGCCATCTCAGGAAAGCTTCGGGTCTGTCTACTCTCCATTTTACACCAAAAGCAGCTAGGTTTCCACAGAAATCCCACAAAGAGTGCCTTGATTCCTATGAATTCATTCAGAGTGGTAGTGCGGGCATGGTGGACCTTGAGAAAGTGTACACGTCGAGAAGGAAGGCTTGATTCTAACATAGTGCGATTTTTTTTGGTTTTGCAGTGAATTTCTATAGGTGCTACATAACTTTATTAAAGATATTATCTGATCAGTAGGAGAATTATGTATTCTCAACCTTCTACACCTCGGATCCTAACACCCTTCAATTATGTTGATTGGAGAGAAAATATGAAAGTTTCCTTGCACAACAAGGGATACTTCAGGATAGTACTTGGAAGGGAGGTCGAGCCCCATCATCCAGCTGAGAAAAACATGTTTATGAACTGCTTATATGAAGCTTTTGGTTATCTATGTACTCACATATCCAGAGATCACCTCTTTCACCTTGAAGGTTTGAGGACTCCCAAGGAAGCTTGGGAGAAGCTTGAAGTCTTGTTTGGAAAGCGGGATGAGATTCAGGGACACATTTTGGAGAACGCATTGTTAGCCTTACATCCCAACAGTTTCGAGACTATACAACAATTATTTACTAAATTTAAGTCTCTTGCACTTCAATGCAGATTGTACAAAATAGAAAGAAAGGAGGAGCAACATATGGTCTCCATACTCAACAAACTAGGTACTGAGTATTCTATATTTGTCTCAATATTCCATTCCAGAAGAGTTTCATCCCAATTGGAAGATTCCCTCACTTGATTCCTTTGTCGAGTCCCTAATACAAGAGCAAGAGAAGTTGGTACAGATGGGAGTCATCCATACTTCCAAAAACCAAGCTCTCCTAGTGACTGACTCTACCAAAGTGCAAGATAAAGGGGGAACTAAGGGGAAGGAGCCTAGAGAATATGATTCGAAGCCTAAAGAGAATCAGAAGACTTCTGAAGGAGCTTCGGGATCCAACAAGAAGAAAAAATTTGAAAAGAAGATGTGTCCCTATTGTATGAGGGGTTTTCATCCAGAAGACTCTTGCATGAATAAGATCCTCGACCAGTTGAAATATCTATGTGTAGAGAACAATATTTCCCTTCCACAAGGCATAGAGATGTATGATGATGGAGATAATACTAAAGAACATGAGAGATTCCATGCCTTGAAGGCAAGCCTCACTCCTTTGAAGGCTTACTTGATAGATTCTGGAGCATCCAACCACATGGTTGCTTCCATAGACTCCTTCACCACTTTCACTCTATCATGAGGACCTAGCACTCATATGGGATATGAGTCCCCAATCCGAGCTATTGAGAAAGTTTCAGTTAAAATATAGCATGATGAGTTCATGCCCTCTCCTACAACAAATCAAAATGTTTATGATGAAGAAGAAGCAGAATCTTCCACACAATCAATTTTGAAGAAAGTCTCCTTGGAGTGACTCCTTCTCCTGCTGCTCCAAAATTTTATGAGATATCTAATATCACATATTCTCATCTGGCTGATCCATAAGAAGACATTCGAATCTCTGTTATTGAAGAAAAACTCTCCTTCCATTCTATGCAAAAATTCTCCACTGATTCTTCTATTTTAAATCCTATGCATAGTTTACCGGTGTTTGTTTCAGAAAATGAAGAGGAATTTGATTTCTCTATCTCTAATGATGTTTCTAGTGTGCAGATAAGTAATACCATGGATATTTTGGAAATAATATCATATTGTAGGAGTGATCCATTCACTCTCATTGATCTAGAGCTTCCAACAAATCCCTACATTATTGCATGCACCAATACTCAGAATTTTGAAGGAGAAAATTGTGCATCTACCATCTCGGTGGAGCACACTCTTGGATTTGATATGAACCTATTTGTATCTGATATGATATTATTTGGATCTGATCTAATATTATTTGTTCATTTTTTAAGTTTCAAGATCTTTCAGTAATGCAAGTCTCCTTCAAACTTGTTGATGGGGATTTGATGTTAGTTTGTTCTTATGATTTTGTTGATATTAAATTTTGTGAATCATTGGTTATTTATGAAGATATATTAGATGATGGAGCTCAAGCATTCTCTCTCCACACTCCTAGGGCTTCTCTACCTATCTCTTTGATCACATGCTCATCTCCTCACAGAACTAGTAAAGATGGAGACATTGTCCATTCTCCTAGACACATGCTCCTAACACTTGGAGCTGATTATACTTCACATGATTTTATGTTCAAGGCTGTAATATATCAGTTTCTTGGGTGTTTCTCACATGGTTTGAATTCTCAAGCACCTTTTCTCTCTTATCAGTTGATTTCAGTTGCTCTACATGGGTCCAATTTTCATCTAGCAGCTGTCTATATTTATGATTCAGTTGAGCATATTATTATTCTTCCAAAGAGGAAGATTCCTCCAGACACAATCATTTAGTTTGGATTCAAAGGTTCACATGCACATATTTAGGATTTTGATGCACAAAAGAACCAGAATACTACTTTGTTGCTGTGTAGTGCTGCAAATTGCAGCAAAAGATTTTGCAAGTTTTTAACTTGTTTTTTCCTGATTCCTATTTATTTGGGGGGGGGTTCCCATGAGGGTTTCCCCTATTTTATCGATTTATAAATCAACATTTTTTATCTTTTAGATTGTTTATGGGTGACGTTTGGCTTGTTTCCAGGACCCACAATTGTCAAAGTTAGGATTCAGGGGAGCGTTAGGATTTATAATCCTCCCTTCTCCAAACTGTCAATTAGATTATATTTTCCTAAATTAGGATTCATTTAGTTACTATTGATCCCACTAGTACCATTGGGTCCACTTGACCTAATGGAGCCACATGTACAAGTCACTAGAGTGTGGGGAACACCAATAGAGGCTAACTGGAACTAACTGCACTTGCATGCATAAGTTGAGGCACCTCCGAGACCAATCCCTACATTTTAGGAGCCATTGGGAGTACCAACACCAACCTCCTTCAGTTTTCGGTAGTTGGTAACTAGTTAACCTTAGTTATGCTTCAGTTAAATTTAGTTAGATATCCTCGAGTTCAGTTAATGCCAATTATACATGGTTGCATGTGGGAAGGCACCAGTTCTCACCTAATTCTCACATACCATTGAACTTAGAATGGTTTCACTGATTGTAACTGATTGAGAGACTAGATTAGACATATGGAGTTATCGAATTGAACTCCAATAGTAATTTAGACACTTCTAGTTATCCATGCAGTAAGATTGAGTTGGTAGATTCAAATTGATCTCTCATGATTCGAATTCTCCTTTATGTATTACCATTGTATACTGCTGGGAGTAATGAAGTTTATATTGAAATTAAATGAGAAATTCTTATCTGTTTCCTGTGATATTTCTTTTGTTCAGTGTGTATTATTCATTCCTCTTCGCTTCATCAATCATTAAAATCTAATGGGACTCATTTCTTGAAGATCAATGGTGCATTAATTCTAATAACACTCACTCGAGACAAGCTGAATACAAAAGGAGGCCAAAGGGCCTTTTATCATAAATCCTTAGAGAGGCAGAAAACCCTAAACCTAACCCTATAAGATGAATCGTCATAAAGTTTGCGGCCCCAAGGTGGTTAGTTGAACAATCAACTTCTCGGGGTCATAAATTTTGCATAGGATCTCTTTTTGGGGCACTCAATATCCTGTTGGGAAGGTCTATCCGATATTTACAACTTTTGACTAGGGGAAAATGAATGCCAAAGGAAACCATCTGGCCCCTCAAATCACCAAAACACGTCGTTTAGGGCCTCAAAATGGCCCAGAAGTTTGGGACCCAAAAAACCATAGAAAATTACAAGATAATTGTCAACATGAGAAATTGTTTTGAGGCACTGGAATAGGTGGGTGGCCACCTATACCCATATGGATAAAATAGGGTATTTTAATAGTAGATTGACATGAAATAAAGAGAGAAATCCAAATAGAAGGGAAAGTACAGTCCACCAACTACATCTTACAAAAACACTAAAGTAGCTCTAAGAATTCAAAGATAGGATACAATTAGTTGAGAGATACCTACTCCACATCAATTTGTTAGAACTACATAATATAAGTAATCAAGAGAATTACTGTTAGGATTATTAATCCTCCCTTGGTCAAATGTCTATTAGATTAATTATTGCCTAACTTAGGAACCTTAATTAATTAATTGGGTCCACTAGTACATTTGGGTCCACTTGGGGCCACATGTACCAGTCAATGGAATGTGGGGAACACTGCTAGAGGTTAAATGCCACTTATTGCATGTGCATGCATCAGTTTTGGCGCCTCCTATACCAATCCCTACATTTTAGGAGCCACTGGGAGTCCCGACACCAACCTACTTCAGTCAGATGGTGTTAGCCTTTGTTCCTTCTTGCCAATTAGGACCAACCACCTTCACCACTATTTGTATCTTAAGAAGCATTAAGTGTTCAGTACTTTTGCACCGAGAGAAGCAATGTGCTCTCCATCCCAGTATGGGGGAGATCCTGTCATGTTAGTCATGTTATGCTAGCCCACAAGATCCTATCACGTTAGTCACATTATGTTATCCTGTCACGTTAGTCACGTTAATATTTTTTATTTATGTCGGCTATCATAATGTGACTAACGTGATAGGATCTCCCCCATAGTAGGTTGGAGAGCACATCGCTTCTCTCGGTGCAAAAATATTTTGAAAAATGAAAAATATAAATTACATATCCACTAAAATAAAAAAAAATTAAACTAGCATAGATCCATTTTAAACCCGGATCTATCAAGTACCGAGAGGGATCCAAATGGTAAAAAAATTTACATCTCAAGAAACTGGATCCCTCTCGGTGCTTGATAGATCCAGGTTTAAAATGGATTTATGCTAGTGTATATATTAGGTCATAGAAGGACCATCCTAAGATATTTTTTCACTATCACAGACATGATATGAGCTTTGGAACCATAATCATGTGTTAAGAAAATTGATGTATCAAACTAGATGCTTGTGAACCCTATCTTCCAACTATTGAACATGAAAACCTCAAGGTAATTTGATAGGTTAACCATAGTGCAAACTCAACACTACACTAAGGCCTAGGGTTGAAAACCTTTTAGTTCATGGCATATGAAACTCCCCATTGAGGTTAGATGTTCAAGGGTTTACTAGAATTTCCTTAGAAGACCAAGAAGCTCTACCTAGACAACGCAAGACTTTTCCAAGAAACCAATAAACAAGAGATAGTTGGGTATTCATACAAACCCAAGGGTCTCTCCTTAGTATCTCCATTACATAGATAAGGTTGTCAAAATGGAATGATCAAAAGTCTTTAAATGAGATAAAGTGATAAGTTTAATACCAACCTTATTGCTACTAGAATTTCCTTATCTAACGTGGTGGAGAGGAACTTATGTAACAATGTTCCTTAAGATGGAGCCACCAATTACACAAAACAAATATAATTAAAATTAAAAAGTTCAACATTTTTTCAATATCAAGTGAGTGTCATTACCTCATGATATACCTTTGATACAAATTTCCTCAAGCATTATTGAATATTTGAGTGTAAGTATTATCCAACTACTGATAGGGGATCACAATGTATTGTTCTCCTTTATAATGATATAAATTTGGGGAATCACAATATATTGGCCTCCTTTATAATGATATAAATTTAAGTGAGCATATGGGAATAAAGAAATGGTTCTGTTGCAGCGGGTAGGTTGATTGGCCTTTGTAGGTTTCTTCTCGTGAGGTGAAGCCATGATTTCCGGATTTTTTCATCCCTATTCAAAACTTGATTGTTGGAGTTCAAGGAGTCTAAAAAATTCTTCGTAACAAATAAAATGAACACCAGCCAGGCGAGCATATGTTTCACTTTGAGATGCCAATTCGTATGGTGGTCATTCTTGTAAAATGATAGCGTGGAAGGGCGCTGAGAAATAGCATAAGTGGAACAGCTCTACTCCCATTGTCTTCTTCGCAGCTAAACAGAAGAGGTTTGAATGAACAGCGGATAAGCAAGCAATGGTCTGTCCTTCAGGTTTGTTTGTTCATTAGAACGTGTATTTTTGAAATTGTTAATTATGAGTTAGACTAAGCTCCTTTAAAAGAATTCAAAACTTAATTATATCTATATGAAAATATGAATTGTACATTAACTAGATGTCCAACTACGAGATCCAAGAGTTTATTAGGAGTTGGAACTATTTTATTATGAGTTGGCCTCTTAGTGCACATTAACTAGACTCCTAGATGTTAAATGCACTTGGACTAAGCCTTAAATGATTGGAAAGTTAAGCTAATAGTTATCAAATATAACTCTAGTTGTAAAATCATTGGACTTAAGATAATAGTTGTATCTAATAATTAGGCTTATAGTTATCCAATATAACTCTTATTAGAGTTGAAACTAAGCTAATAGTTCTAGAATCATTGGAGTTAAGCTAATAGTTATTCATTGGAGTTAAGTTAATAATTGTATCTAATAATCCATCAAGTTAAGGTAGAAGTTGTATCTAATAATCAAATAGTTGAAGATTAATTTTAATTTTTACAACTATGATTAACTCTACTTATCACATGTTAATTAAGTTATTTTTTATTTTTTTGAAATCAATGATTATTAATTTTGAAGGAAGCCCCAATCTCGATAGCACACTTGTCTCATTCTTGTTCGAGAATGTCCATACAATCATATCAATATGGATAGTATAATTGTATCATTCTAATCAATAAATAAAAAAACATAGATAATAGTCCACCCTAAAATTCTAAAATATATACTAATAAGCTTTACTTAAAATCCTTTAAAAAATAGTCATTGCTAAGCACTTCCCTTCCCTCCAGATTTACTTCAAAGATTAAACAATGAAACGCATGTCTATCCTCGCAGCGAACTCATCAAATTGAAAAACCTAATCTTCCTCATGTCTATCGTCAGAGCGAACTCATCAAATTGAAAAACCTAATCTTCCTCTTCTACTACACGTTCACACCACAAGGATACAAGCTCAGATATTGCGTTACCAATACGTTATCATTAACAAAATCTTTCTGCTCTCGTTAGTTGTATTAATATATAACAGAAACGTGTAACAAAATAGAAGTTGTCACCAACTCACCACAAGCTGAGATATTGCGTTGCCAACACGTTCTCATTAACAAAATCTTTCTGCTATTGTAGTTCTATTAACATATAATAGAAATTATGTGCGTTCCTCATACGTTGTCATTAACAAAATCTCTGTGCTAGTGTTAATTATATTGATATCTAAGAGAAACGTGTAACAAAATACTTGCAGTTCTCATCACAAGATATTGCGTTTCCCGTACGTTCTTATTTACAAAATCCACAATATATTTAACATAAACTTGTGATTAAGTATATGAGTAAGGATTTGTATTATGCACATTCAACTCTTTGGATCCACGTATCACTGGATCCATGGATACTCCAACCCACTAGCGGACGGCTTGCCTTTTCGAAATTAGAAATATTTGAACAGAGATCTCAAAGTCTTTACAGTCATCTCCAAATCAATGCAATGGCAGAATCGCAAGCGTCAAATTTATGTCGTTTTTCTTTTGTAGAGAGGACGTGTGGTTTGGTATCTAAAGCATTTTTTTTTTTTTGTTGTGCATGTATTTTATGTAATTGCATTGTGCATTTTACAATTCATTAGGAGAGAAATGTGTAGCTCCTTTCTAGAGACACGTGTCTATTTATCTTAGAAACACGTGTCTTTTATAAACAATAATAAAATATTATTAAAAATAAGTTGTTCACTTAAATTAAATTTAAATTATTTAGAATTGCATATATATGAAACAACATAAATAAATTAGATAAACTACAACCATAAATATTGGATTACACATTTTTACTCTAAAAAAAAGGTTTGAGCCTTCAAAGATTTGATTCCTCATGTTTGGTAAATCTCTTTTTATATAGATCTATGCATAAGATTTATGCTTTGCAAATCAAAGTCAAATAGCTGTGCAACTGTAAACTTTTATATTCTATACACCTTGGAATTTAATTTAAAATTAAAATTCATTGAGTTTGAATCTGCATTCCATACACTTATGGATATCTACAGCCAGTGCCAAAGATTTAGATGACTTGAACGTACTGTTCTTTCACATATTTATAAATAATAATAAAATTAAAAGTGGGTTTGTGACATGATAAAATCCTTTAAATTGGAAACAGCCTTTTTTATATATATATATGGGGTTTTCAATTGCATTTCCATACACTTATGAATATCTACAGCCCCAAAGATTTAGATGACTCGAACGTACTGTTCTTTCACATATTTATAAATAATAATAAAATTAAAAGTTGGTTTGTGACATGATAAAATCCTTTAAATTGCTAACAGCCTTATATATATCTTTGGTTTTCCATTTTTAATTTGTAATGTATAATTTTAATATACTCTTGAAAAAAATTTCACTCATAATATAAATGTTAAGTGTTTGGAATTGGGAGTTTATATTTTTTGGTTTTTGTTTTTAGGATTTATTTTAATAGCACGATGGTATGTATTGGCATGAGGTTAATAATATTGGTGGTGTGTATTGGTATTATAATGTATTTAAATTTATATAGAGTTTAAAAGTAATTTTGGTTTATTAGATCTTTAAATAAAAGTAAGTAATTATTATTTTTGATGAAATTGGAAGTGACAGTGTTGGTTGAGCTAATTCTTGGGGCTAAACAAAAATAAGTAATTACTTGGTTTAGTTAAAAATTTATATACATATTTTAATAGTTTTAAGAGAAGTAATCTAAATCACTATAGTTTTGATGAGTTAAAATGTTAAGAAGATAAATAATTTAACAAATATTTTAAAATTATTATCTAATGCGGGTGTGCCATGGTTATTTTAAGAGAAATTTATTTTCATCTTAGTCATCTAAGTGTCACAAAGATGACAAATTAGATTATTTTGGCCCAAGAAATTTTGGGAATTGTCCAAAACATTGTTTCACTATGGAGGTCATAAGAGTTTGTTCTTATTTTAGTAATGTTGAATTTCTTCTTTAGTCTAGTTAAGATAAAGAGAAACTTTAATCTTCTAGATTAGGTTTGACCACCTCCTTATAGTATCTTCTAACAAGAAACTTTTGGAGTGGAAATAATAAAATAAAGCAATATTTCAAAATGAAAGGATAGATTTATCAATCAATATGAAATTGTAAATAATCAAACATCACAATAGCAATACATTTATTGATGAAAGCAATGTCCACTTGCATATTCAAGGGCGGGGGACTCCAAATGAGTAGAGCTCCAATTACAATAGACTTCACAAGGCATCTTATTTCATTGTTTCTAGTCCTTTATAAAGTTTCTAGTGAAGGAACTTTCTAGTTGGCATAACCTTCTATAAATCCTTCTCAGTGAAGAAACTTTCTAATAAGCGAAACCTTCTAGCAAGTCTTCTTACAAATATTTTTTTTACACTATATCTACTTTATGGGTCTTATTTAATATAGATGACATCAATACATTACAACTTGTCTATTTAAGGAGGTTAAGGTAGGACCCTAGCATGCCCTCCTCCTAAAAAACAATGATTGTACTCAATGCTAGAGACACGCTAGAGATGATGGCTCCCATGTGGCATCCTCAAAGTAGGTATACTTCCTCTAGATCAAGGCCACTTGGATGGTATGATGGTGAAGACAATTTTATCGTTTGTCGAGGTTGGCCTTAAGATGCAACCAAATGGAACCTTCTTTAGTTGATAATCAATGGATAGCTTGAATATGATAGTGAGGGCTAGCAATTTTCTTCAATAAGGAGGCATGAAATATGGGATGAATCTTGGAGTGGATAGGTAGATCTATTTTGTAAGCCATGGATTCCACACATTTGAGGATCTTATAAGGCCCATAAAACTTGGAGTAATCTTCTAGTGGTGTTTGGCCTTAAGTGAGGTCTTCTTATAGGGATGTAGGTGCAAAAACACCTGGCTTCATTCTGTAAAATGGTGTTCTAAGTGAAGATTATCAACCTATTGTTTCATCCTAGGATAATACATTACTAGATTATCCTTGAGAGTGTGAAGAATGTTGACTTAATCTATGGCTTTTTGTTGACCTCATGTTCCTTAGAGATTCCTAGTAAGTACGATAGTACTAAGGGGGGATTTTTGGGGCTATTGATACCAGTTCATTTTTCTCCTCAAGAGAGTATGATTCTCTAAATTCTCTAGAGTCCTCATGTGTAAAGAAGTCCCAATTTGTCATCTTCTTCATAAACTCATCTCTTTGATAAAAAGGAGAGTAGCCCTTGTATCTATTCAAGAAGATCTCTATTTCATGGAGGGAAGGTCTATCGATTTCTAGAGGAAGAATGGTGGTTATTCTGGAGGATGGAAGAGTTTACTTTTGTTTCAACCTCTTAAATGTACTGCTTTCTTTGGCCGCATGCCTAATATGTTTTATTATTCTTTCTTCTTATGCATATGATTTGTTATACCCGAGACCTGATTTATCCCAAGAGGGTCTTTGAGAGGCTAGCAAATCATTGACTTTATGAGATTGATCCTTCCAATTGTCAGGAAAATCATAACATTGGGTCATATTTACATCTAAGATGTGGGAATTTCACATATTCAGGGGCCTTTCATATGTCATTTTCATCGAGATGAATAGAGCATTTTGGGTGTTCACAGAGCTTGGATTTATTAGGAAGGTTTGAGGATGCATTGATTATTTGAAATGAGGTTGGAACAAATGGGTTTATTTGAGATTGATTAGAGTCTGAAGAAGAAGTTTTATTTGAAAAAAAATTCAAATGGGTTTGTAGAAATATTTACAGTAGAAAGCAAAGAACAACCTGAGAGTTATAAAAAATCTACAAAAGAAGAAATGCCAGAAAATTCCAAAAGAATCCCAGAAGCACATAGATGGGAATTAGCCAAAGGAGGAGAAACTTTTACAGACACCTCTTTTCCTCCTTTAAAACCCATATTGTTAAGAAGAGAATAAGACAAAGAATATCCAGTAATTATGTCTCCTTTCATTGAAACCAAGTTAGATAGAAAATAAATACATCAACAATTAAACTTGAATATTGCAGCCATGAAAGGCCTAGCTTTACAAATGCATAGTGGAAAAAATATGATTTATTCTCATCTAGAATATCTTAACAATCTGATTAAGCTATATAACAAGGAAACTAAAGATAGTTTGTTTAAGGAAAACCAAGGACTAGAGCTCACACTAGAAGCACTAGATGAAATAAGAGTGTCAATAAATGGTATAGAGAATACTAAAACTTCTCTCAGAGATCTAGTGCATAATCATGGTATAGATATAGAAAAGGCTCTCACCCATGTACTTGTATAAGTACAAGAAGTCCACACTATCACCAGTAAGTCACAAAAGAAGGTGAAAATGATTTTGGCAAAAACAGAAACAGGGAAAATTAGACTCAACCAAATCACCTACTGAATTCAAAATCCAACAAGCATTCCCCATGATTCTACCCCCAGAGAAGCATGAGAAGAAAATGTTATATGTACATCATCGGGAGTCATCCTCCATGAGACTTGGTGTGTCAAGTCCAGAACTTATGTTGTATTAAGTTCAGATCCTCTCCATGATACTTGTTGTGTCAAGTGTGGAACTTATGTTGTATTAAGTTCACCAAATTTTTGTGTTAATTTAAAGAGCTTGTATTGTATCAAGCTAGGACCTTGATCAAGTCCTATTTGGGAGAGATCCTTGTACTAGGATCTTAACATTAAGATCATGACCTTATGGTAAGTTATGATACTTGTGTCGTATCAAGTCTAAAACTTATGTTGTATTAAGTTCACATGAATTATGGTGTATTAAGTCTCGAGGATATATTATGTGATGTATGGCTAGTCATGATCAACATGTGCTACAGGTCTTCTTTATGGATTAGCTACCCCTAGAGTGATTTACTTTAGCATGTGACTATATGACCTGGGGTAATACATATGATCATAGGTTCGAAACAATTCTTATGAGTATGATATGATATAGAATTAATGAAAACACATATGGACCATGCATAGAAAATTAATATGATCACAGAGAGGGAGAGAGAGAATTCGAATTTCCCATGTATGCCTCCAAGTGAAATCAAATTAATAAGACATCAGTTGAGTATTAGTTGTGATAAAAACAAGTTCAGTTAATTAAGGAATCAACTCCTTAATTTATGCATGTGGTTGTTGAAGATGACACTAATAGAGAATCACTAGTTACATTCAGTTTTGTTCAGTTCTATTCAATTCATTTACATTCAGTTATGTTCATTTACATTTAGTTTTGTTCAGTTACATTCAGTTCAATTCAGTAACATTCAGTTATATTCATTTCTATTCAGTTCGGTTCAGTTACATTCAGTTTTGTTTAGTTACATTCAGTTCAGTTCAATTACATTCAGTTATGTTCAGTTACATGCTTCCATTCAGTTCAATTCAGCTCATTCAGTTAAGAAATTAGTTAGAGATAGTTAAATTTGGTGAATTAATGGAGGGCACATATCTTCTTTTTGGGAGATAATTATGGAGTTCCAACTTCGCACCAAGTTGATGAACGCGCATGGTTGAAGAAAACAGTGTTCTCAGTGTTAACTATTTGATGAAGTATGCAAATATTCGCTACCTTTCTAGTGTGACCTAATTTTCCTTGTTATTAAAGTGTTATGCACTTGGAAAGATCATCATAGTGTTCTATTTTATCTCTCCTCTCTTGTGCTCTCAAAAAAAGCAATATGTTATTGTGTTGTAATCGTTCTTTGTTGATTATCAGTCATACTCTAAGATTGTTTGTTGGGTTTTTTATCCTCTGAATCAGTGGAGGGTTTTCCCAGGGTATATCCTGTGTTCTATGGTTTGTTTTATTTATGTATTTAGATTATTAATGAGATCTATATGGACTGCAATTGTTGATTAAAGTTTTAAAGTTTGAGTTTCTTCATATTTTTTCAAGAACTAACAGAAACATATTAAAGAGATTTATGTAGGATTTGGAGAGAACATCCATACAAACCTAGAATCATGGAAATCCAGAATCGTTCCATATTAGAAGTCACTGTAGAACATTAAAGGATTCCAAACCATATGGTTAGGAAACATGTGCCTGATTTAGATGATGGAATGAATATAAGCCAGATGGCATGGTCCACTGATATTTTGTATGAATGGAATGTAAATGGTTCAATATCTCAACAAATTGAGAAAATGATAGATAGAATGTACATTGCATATAGAGCTTATGTTTCCAATGGAAAAGATGCAGTTGTTTCTTGCAAAATGATAGTTTCTGGTTTTACTAGTGCATTACAAAAGTGGTGGACCAAAACTATAACTGCTCAAAAATGGAATGAGTGGATGAAACAAAATTGGACCCTGGAAAGTTAGAAGAGTCCAATATGGTAGGAAACCTTACTGTAGTGATCCTAATATACTGGGAAGGTACACCTGAAAAACACAAAGCTAAAAATACCCAGATTTTTCTCAACATGAAATACAGAACACTAAACGGTTATGAGCAGTTCCATAGATATTGAGTTATGAGATGTCAGGATGTTCAAGATATAGATAAGGAAGTATAGAAAGATAAATACATCAGTGCTCTTGGGGAGAATTCCATGATATTGTCATCAATTGGATTGTTGATATATGTACTAGGAGAGTGGCATCCAAGGAAACCAGAGAATATCTGCCATGGACAGAAGGAATATGTAATCAGTTTCATATGTAGGAACCTGGCTATCCAAAATAATTTAAGTATAAAAGGAAATTCTTTCCCAAAGAAAATAGATGAAGTTACTAAAATATATGTTTCCTAACAAATACAGAGATTATAAGAGGAGAAAGATAAGGAAAAGGACAAGAAAAAATTATGGTAAGTGGTACTGTGATAAGAAAATAAAGAAGAATTATAGGTACCGGCTCAATAGAGATAAATATGGAGGCAAATCCATATGGAAACATCCTCCAAAACATGTTTTCTATAAGTGTGGAAAGATAGGGCACTATGCAAACAAGTGCTCATTCAAAAGAGAATGTTAATCCTCAGGTGTGAATCCAGAAGACAAGAGAAAACATGAAGATTATATAAAAGAATACATATGTGCCATATGTGACAAAAAGAGCCATCAAGAAACAAATTTCCCTGAAAGTAGTCTTTGGAGGTGCATATAATATAGGTTCTTCTGAAAGTGAAATAAATTGTTTGATCTCTTCCAGTACAGAAGATGTATTTGAAATAGGAGATATAGATAGTAGTATTTATTTTGAAGAATTTATCTTGGAAAGGGAAGGACACACATGCCAATGTCCTAATCCCAATAATTGTTCATTAGAATAAGAATCGATATCATCCTCTCCTGATGAGGAGGAAGATGGAAAATTTTGTAACCTTCATGTCCTGGAAAGGATTAAGAAGAAAGCCCAACTTCTGCAACATGATCATAACAGAACCTCAAGCCTCCATCATGATGAAACATATACAAAAAATGGAAGAATGAAATGCAAAAGAAATAATGAAGGAAGCATTTGCTAGTGGTTTCTTACTCAAGCAAAAGGAAAAAATTGGTGATGAAAATAGAAGAAATCAAAGGAAGAAACACAACAAAGGTAGAAGAATCTCTACACAATCGAGACATGAAGAACTTCCCCAAGTTTCTACAGGATGGTATTTCTTTGCTTCTTCGTTATTTTCCTATGAAAGAAACATTGCCCCTCTACTCGAAACTGAATCCAAAATACCAATCACCCTATAAGAATTGGAAAAAGAGAAGAATTTATTGAAGAAATAAATCAAAGAGATAAAGGATAGAATTTGAAAAATAGAGATTGGTAACCAAACAAAGACACAAAGTTCCTTTTCTTCAGAAATCAGCTCTTTAGAAGAAACGGAGTTAGATCCTGAAAAGAAAGAAGATGAAGAAATAACAACATACCAATTGAGAGCAATGGCAAGTTAATGCTTGATAAATCACAAAGAGTTTGTTAAATTTTTTGTTACATACCCATCCAATGTCTTGTATATGTCACCACACAAACATAAACTGGTCCTTCATTCCCACAATAGCTCTATCCACGGCCTCTCTCCTTCAACAAGCTTCCATACTGGTGTTGCTCCCAACCATTTGTTTCCTTTTGAAATTACTCTAAGAATTGACTCAGGGTACTAGTTGTATAACAATAGAATTATAAATTTAGTACTTCATAAGTGATCTCTCTGGTTATAAGGAGGAAAAATACACATGATACGAGCAATATGATTTCACATATAATTATAGGAAACACAAATCATAATAGATAACACATTCAGGATGCTTCATTAATATGATATCATCAATATACTGACTCTTGACTTATTACAAACTCAGATATACACACAACCTTTTTGATGCAATCTTATACCAAATAGGGCAAGTTGCAGAGCATACTCAAAAATACAGACAATAGAATTGAATTTTTCTTTCTGATGCAATATTATACCCGAAAGGGAAAGTTACAGAGCATAATTTCTTCCTTCAACTCAGACTTACAGACTTAGACTCGAATCTCTAAGTCATACTCTCACTCTCTACTCCAGAAGTGAATGCCTCAAATGAGAGCCTTTCTCTTTATTTATAGCCTCATGAATCACTTACAAGGGGAACCGGAGGAAACTTAAGGAATTGGTAAAAGGTAAGTCATTAGCATGCTATTGACTTAGATCCCCTTAGATGGATTTTCCAAATCCCCTTTTCAGTAGATTCCCTTATCCGACATGAGTCAAACCACATCAAACGTCGGACAAGTGTTATGAATCGGATAGAGAGAATCGTCTTAAAAGAGATTTTCCAGCCATACTTATAACTTGATTTATTTTTTGAGAGGATAGGCTCATTCTCGTTGCCAAAATTTAAACAACCTTAAGTACTGACTGGATATATTCTTGAGAGGACAAGCCCACTCTCATAACCGAAAGGATATTTTGAAGACATATTATCAAACATCAGACTACGGACGACCATAGTGTTAATATTGTTGTTCCATTTAGATCTTCAAGCAATTAGTTCTGAATTATTATTGCAGCAAAAGGAGAATGAATATACACACTAAAAAAAACAAACCACACAGTAAACAAATGAGTGTAGATCACGTAATTACAGTATCATTCACATTAATTAAATTTGGTGTTACAATAGTTTACATAAAGGAAGAATTCAAATCCATTTGGTAGGAATTCAAATCTACCAAATGGATGTGATTGTACCTAATTGACTAGATAACTCAAGATGTCTCAATCAATATCGGATTCCAATTGGTTAACTCCATATGTATAAACAACTCATATAATCAATAACCCTCAGTTAACTCAGTCTAACTAAAGTGGTAGGTGAGAAAAGGTGCCTAATCCACATGCATCCATGCACAACTGGTGCTAACTGAACTGATTGTGATGTAACTGAAAGTAACTAGAAATAAAGTAAGCTTAACTAGTTCCAACTCCAAATAACTGAAGGACATTGGTGTTGGGACTCCCACTGGCTCCTAAAATGTATGTATTGGCCTAGGAGGCGCCTAAACTGATGAATGCAAGTGCATTCGGTGTCAATCAACCTCTAGTAGTGTTCCCCACACTTTGGTAACTGGTACATGTGGCCCCATTAGGCCATGTGGACCCAATGGTACTAGTGGACTTAATTAATTAATTAATTAAAAGTCCTAAGTCATGCTAAATTAATCTAATAGACATTTTTTACCAAGGGAGGATTAATAATCCTAACACCCCCCTAGAATCCTAAATTGGACAACTGTGGGCCCTAGAAACAAGGCCATAAGTCACCCAAAATACAATCTAAAAGACATAATGATGCTTAATACAACCAAGGAAATAGGGGAAAACCTCATGGGGAAAAAAAACCCTCAAAATAAGCAGAGATAGGAACTGAGAATCAATCCTTAATTCCTAAAAGAGACCTGAGAAGGACAAATCTCTTTTCTGTAAAAGACTTGGTGAAAATATTTGCAATTTGATCCTCTATAGGCCAGTAGTGTAGTGTGATGGTTTTTTCATGCACTAGTTCCCGAATGTAGTGCATGTGAACCTCTATGTGCTTTTCCCTCTACTTCTGAAGAGGATCACTGGAAATTTTGATTATACTCTAGTTTTCACAATAAAGATCCACTGTAGATGAATTTTGAATCCAAAACTCTGTTATGATGTCATGCAGCCATACTTCCTGAATAGATGCATTCACAGCTCCCCGATACTCTACTTCTATTGAAGAGAGTGCAAGTGTTGCATGCTTCTTATTGTACCAACAAATTGGCCCAGATCCAATCATGAATACAAAACCCAAGGTGGATTTCCTATCATTTCCATCTCCTTCCCAGTATGAGTCTGTAAATCCTGTGAGATCAAGTTGTGCTCCTGCTTCATAGTGGATCCCATAATCTATAGTACCCTGCACATAGTGCAAGATCCTCTTTGATGCCTTCCAGTGCAGCTCATCTGGCTCCTGCATGTACCTGGAAGCAGCACTCATAGCATAGGATATGTCTGGTCTCGAATCCATGAGATACAAAGGACTCCCAATGAGCTGTCTGTAGAGAGTGTTATCTACCAAGGGTGGGAAAACACCTTCTTCAAGCCCAATTCCTGATAGAAAGGGGCAGGAGGAAGCCTTGAAATACTCCATGTGGAATCTCTTAAGCATGTCTGATGAATACCTGGATTGTGAGATCATGATTCCCTAAGTATTTTGACTTACTTTGAGACCAATGAATTGTCTTAACAGTCCTAAGTCATTCATAGTGAATGCTTTGTTTATAGCAGACTTGATGCTACTCAAACTAGAAGCAGAGCTGCTAGTAATGAGCAATTCATCCACATATAATACCACTAGAAGAAAGAACCCCTCCTTCTTATTCATGTAGAAATTGCATTCTGATTTGCACCTTTCAAATTTCTGAGATATGAGGAAGGCATCCATCTTGGAGTACCATTCCCTTGGGGCTTGTTTGAGTCCATATAGTGATTTCCTCAATCTGCAAACTAAGGAAGGATCATCAATAAACCCCTCAAGTTGTTTCATATATATCTCCTCCTCCAAATCTCCATGCAAGAAGGCACTTTTCACGTCCATGTGATGTACCTCCCATATTTTGGAAGCTGCAATAGCCGAGACAAGCCTGATGGAATCCATTCTAGCTACTGGAGAGAATGTCTCATTGCAGTCCAAGACTTGAACATGAGAGTATCCTTTGGCCACCAACTGAGCCTTGTACTTGGTTTTGGTTCCATCTGCAACTATCTTGGTATTGTAGGTCCATTTGCACTGAACAAGCTTCCTTCCTGGAGGTAAGGACACAAGTTCCTAGGTTCAATTGTCATGGAGCGAATCAAACTCCCCATCCATGGTTGCCTACCATCTGGGGTCATGTCAAGATTCCTTGAATGATTGAGGATCTGACCTCGTCATCATAAAAAACATCTCAGGAAGAAGTGGATATGTGTGGGACAGTGCAACACTCTCCTTCTGATATTGGGGCCTCGTTCTTCTCTTGTCATCTAGATCCCCAACACCATTTCCAGCTGCTTCTATGAGCTGCTAAGCCCATTCAGGTTGTTGAAATGAGGTAGATTCTAAATCTGGATCTAAATCCCTTTGAGGTGCAATCTCAGTGTTTGGATCATGTTGGTGTGCCTCCTCTTCTAAGTCTTAATCTGAAATGTAAGGAAATAGAACTGAATCTGCAATAGGAAGTGAAGGAATATGTATACATTCATCTGCTTCAAATGGAAGCTGTGGTGATGTTGGAACTGTGAATGGAATGAAGTGAGAGAAAATTTATGCCTTGGAGGCATGATCAGCAATTCCTTTCGCTACAATATCCTCATTAGATATTTTTATGATCTCTATTGAGTCAGGTCCAAACAACACTTTCTTTGGTGAGCCAGTGTAAGTCATCTAGTATACAAACAACAGATTAGCTACAAGAGAAGGCACATAGAGTACATCTCTGAACATACCATGTTGGACTTTGATGGTGCCTCTTCCTGCTGCTGGAATTTTGAAATCATCTCCCATGTGAATAGTGGGCCCTCCTTTGATGTTGAGAGTGGAGAAGAAATACTTGGAGGAAACCATGTGATTGGGTGCTCCAGAATCAATCAAATAGGTTTTTCATCGAGGTAGGCCAGCTTTCCAATCATGGCACCTTTCATGTCCATCATCAGACTTCTTTGCTCCTTGTGGGAGAGAAATGTTGTTATGTTTGTGTTATATTTTTATCATTTAGACAATATGATCTTAGGATCTTATCTGAGAGAATAACATGCACAGCAATAAATCACAAGAGACAATAGACACAAATGTTTTTCCTTAGGGAAACCATAAAGAAGAAAACCCCACAACTTCCTCAGAGATAGAATGAGCGCCAATGGCAGCAGTAAAACCCAAAGATAGAAAGATGATCTCCAATAGTTGTTCTCTCTCTCACTGGTGTGAGATCCTCTTCTCTCACCTATGCTCTATAGTTGGGTGAGTGTGTGTCTCAAATAGAGATGCTCACTCTCTATTTATACTAGTTTTCAACTTGACAATTACTTACCAGGGCCGACTTCTCTAGGAGAGTCTAATAACCCTAGTGCCACTCAACTGTGGAGGCTTTTACCCTGAATTACAAAGGAGGGTTAATCTCTATGACTTTACATGACTTGATTACATTAATGATTCTCTCGATAAGAACATCAGGGACCAATGAAATACAATATATAAAATATACAAGTGAATACATTCCGAAGTTACAAATACATCAACACTCTCTCTTAACTAGGAATGTATTCTCTTGACACAATTCATCAGCACAAGACTTCGTTACTGGATCATTCATCAAAGTTGGATCATCATCAAAGCTGGATCATCATTGCTTCCACTATATCAAGCAAATGGTGCTATCTCTCAATTCTTCTTGTCACAGGAATTTCTACAGAGCCAGCCCTTTTTCATGTCGATTGTAGGCCTAACCTCCATGTAGGTCTTCATCAACAAAGCCATCCCTTTTTCATTTTGGATGTAATACCTTGCTCTTACAAGGACTTTTCCTATAGAGCCAGTCCTTTTTCATACTCGATGCAGTACCTTGCCTCTCGCGAGTATTTCTAGTATAGAGCCAGCCCTTTTTCATGTTGGATGTACTTCTATAGAGCTATCCCTTTCTCATGCTGAAGTTAGTTCTATAGAGCCATCCCTTTTTCATGTTGGATGTACCTCTATAGAGCCATCCCTTTTCATGCTGGATGTAGTTCTACAGATCCATCCCTTTTTCATGCTCGATGTACCTCTATAGAGTCAGCCCTTTTACATGTTGGATGTAGTTCTACAAAGCTAGCCCTTTTTCATGTTGGATGTACTTCTATAGAGTCAGCCCTTTTTCATGCTAGATGTAGTTCTACAGATCTAGCCATTTTTCATGATGGATGTACTTCTACAAAGCCAACCCTTTTTCATGTTGGATGTACTTCTACAGAGTTGGCCCTTTTTCATGCTGGATGTAGGCCTTACCCTCTGCAAGGTATTCCTCTACAGATCCAGCCCTTTTTCATGTTGGATGTAGTTCTACAGAGCCATCCCTTTATCATGTTAGATGTAGGCCTCATCGCTTATATCTGACCATGGGAGGAACCAATCCTGCCACCATGTCAGAAAGGCACAACACTTGCATCTGACCATAGGAGGAACCAATCCTACCACCATGTGATCAGAAAGGCATAGCACTTACTTCTGACCATGGGAGGAACCAATCCTTCCACCATGTCAGAAAGGCACAACACTTACTTCTGACCATGGGAGGAACCAATCCTACCACCATGTCAGAAAGGATCACAGACTCATCACTTCCCCTTGGAAGGAACCTTGATCTGGAGAACAACAAGATTCTCCCTGAAGCACTCAAACTTCACTCTGGCTAATGGATTGGTCAACACATCAACTATCTGTTCATCTGTCGCAACATGCAGGAGCTTCATTGCTCCTCTCTACACCATATCCCCGATATATGGAATATTTGATCTCGATATGCTTCGACTTTTCATGGAACACTGGGCTCTTCGACAACTTCACTCAACTCTGGTTGTCCAAAATATATACAATTAGCATCCAACTGAAGATCAAACAAATCAGACAGTAGCTTCCTTGGCCACACTACCTCACAACTAGCCGAACAAGTTGTGACATACTCTGCTTCGGTTGTACTCAGTGCCACACAGGACTACTTCCTACTAAACCAAGAGATCACACCTGATCCCATACTGAAGCAGCACCCCGAAGTGCTCTTCCTATGAATGGAACTTCCTGCCCAATCTGAATCCACATAACCCTCCAGGTTAATCTTCTGATTCACCTTATACTTGAGCCCATAATCAACTGTACCCTTCAGGTACCTCATAATATTCTTTGCAGCAATCAGGTGAACATGTCTCGAATCTGTCAGGAACTGGCTCAATGTGTTCACAGCAAAGCAAATATTTGGTCTTGTGTTCATCAGGTACATCAATGACCCAATCATCTGATGATACATCATAGCATCAACCGACTCTGATGAAGCATCACTCAATAGCTTCAAGTTCAATTCCATAGGTGTGGTCATGGACTTGTATTCCATCATCCTGAACCTCTTTAGGATCTCTACTACATACTTCCCTTGTCCCACGAAGATTCCATCTGCACTCTGCCAAACCTCCATGCCTAGAAATTAGTGTATCATACCCAAGTCTTTCATCTTGAACTCAGCAGTAAGATTCCTCTTCGTGTCAGAAATCAACCCATCCTCACCTGTTACAAACAGGTCATCTACATACAATAGGAGTATCATTGGGTTCCCTTCTTCAACCTTGTAGTAAAGGTTGGAATCTACTTTACTCTTAGTAAATCCCAAACTAGTCAAGAAGTTGTCAATCATGTCATACCATGTCCTGGGTGCTTGTTTCAAACCGTATATGGATTACTTCAATTTACACACACGAGTTCACCTGTCATGTGTCTCAAAACTGAGTGGCTACTCCACATACACTTCCTCTTCTACTACACCATTCAAGAAAACAGTCTTGACATCCATTTGGTGTATCTTCCATTTCATTACTACAGCCAAAGAAAGTACTGATTTGATGGAAGTGTATCTAGCTATAGGTGCAAAAGTTTCTTCATAATCTATCCCTTCTTTCTAGGAGAATCCATGAGCCACAAATCTTGCTTTATATTTCTCTATGCTGCCATCTGGAGCATGCTTTATCTTGTATATCCACTTGTAAGTCACAATAGACTTCCCTTATGGTCTTGGGACAACATCCTAGACATCATTCTTCATGATCAGCTGGTACTCCTTGATCATAGCATCCATCCATTCTTTCTTTTCTGACACTTCTTAATAGTTGGGAGGTTCTTTATCAATGATGTCACATAATAGGGCTACATAACCAAAGTAGGACCTAGTTCTTTTCCTCTCTCTATGCATTTCTTTTGGAGCCCCATATATTTTTTCACTTGGATCGCTTCTCGTAGCCATGCAGGTTTCCTCTTGTCAGGATTCTTCTCCTGGGGTGGATCTACAAGTTCCTGGGGTTCTTCTATTTCTCAATCTTCTTCTTGAGTTTCATCATTCATAGTTGTATCTTGAATCCTAGGTGCTTTTGCTTCTTCAGGGCCTTCAACAGGTCTCTTTCTAGATTTGTTGTAAGCTGAGTCTTCATAAAATGTTATGTCTCTGCTAATATTGATCTTCTTGAATCCTGGGAAGTATATTTTGTAAGCCTTCGAGCTTTCACGATATCCCACAAATATACCCTTCTTTCCTGAAGGATCTAATTTTTTCCTCTTTTCTTTCGGAATATGTATGTACACTGGACAACCAAATATTCTGAGATGACTAACTTCTGGTTTCTTGCTGGAGAAGACTTCTTCAGGTGTGTTGTTCTCAATTACTCTATGTGGAGTACGGTTCTGTACATACACATCTATCCTAGCAGCTTCTGCCCATAGATGCATGGGAATATCTTGATCATGAAGCATTGCCCTTGCAACTTCCATAATCATTCTATTCTTCCTTTCTGCAACCCCATTTTGTTGTGGATTATATAGAGTGGTCAACTCCCTCTTAATCCTTGAATCTCTGCATAATTCTTTGAATTCATTTGATGTGAATTCTCCACCATTGTCTGATCAAAAGGTCTTCATTTTCTTCTCCTTGTGGTTCTCGATCAAGGCTTTGAATTCTTTGAACTTACTGAATACTTCATCTTTGTTTTTCAAGAAGTATACCCATGTCTTCCTAGAAAAATCATCAATGAAAGAAACATAGTATACATACCCACTCAATGAACTGGATGACATCAGACCGCATAAATCGGAGTGGATCATTTCCAAGATTCCTTTTGCCTTGCTCTTGCTACTTGGAAATGTCTTCTTCATGTTCTTTCCTTTCGCACGTCTTTTGCAAACACTTTCATGTTTTTCCTGTATTTTTGGAAGGCATTCAACGTATTTGCTTGCAAGTGGTAGTGCCCTATAGTGCACATGTGCAAGCCTTCTATGCCAAAGTTCATTTGGCTCTACTGATTCATGGACCAAAGCTTGTTCTGGTTGGCCCTTTAATTTGTATAATCCTCCCTCTTGCTCTCCAATCACAACTGCATCATCTATAGTCTTTCCCTTTGGCCACATAAGGACTTGGCCATCTACAAATGCAACCCTCATGCCTTTTTCATCTAATCTAGAGATGCAGAGAAGGTTCTTCTTTAGTCTTGGTACAAACAAGACATCCTTCATCTTCATAGACTTTCCAAAGTCTAGCTTATAGGAGGATTCACCGCGACCTTTTATCAGATACTGGTTGTCATCCCCAAGTTTCACTTTGTGGGGTGACTCATGTTCGGATAGTTTCATAAAGGATTCTTTGAATCCTTTCATATGCTTGGAATCCCCATTATCTATGATCCAATCATTGCTTCCATGTGTGATAGTTCCCATGAGGGAAGAAATCAAAAGATATTCTCCATCACTAGAAGAATCTTCATCTTTGACTCTCTTTCTTGGAGGTTCACCATCCTCTGCAGTTTGAGCATGATGTCTTCTTTTGTAGTTCTTATTCTTTTGAGAGCCACCTTTGTTTCTGGGGTAGTCTCTTGAGATGTGTCCTTTCTCATCACATGTATAGCATCAGATACTAGATAGATATCTTCTACGGTTATTATGGTGTGAACGCTTACCTCTGTGATGATGATAGTCCCTTCTATTTTTATTGGTATGTAATGTGAGATCTTGATCTTCAATTCCCATCTTTTATTCTCGAGCTACTATTCAAGCTTCTTCTTGTGAGCATTCCTCCCACAATATACTGAAGGTGATTAGCTTTCTTCTAGCACAAATCCCTTGAATGAAGGAGTCACGTGACCTAAGGAGACCATTAAAGGTGGTCATCACAATTTCTGCATTCTCTACTTCTTCATCTACTACTTCAAGTTGTTCTTTGATCTGAGAGACCCTTGTAAAGTATGACTGTATGGTCTCTAAATTTTGGATCTTCACATTACTCAATTGATTTCTCAAAGTCATCTTCTGATTTATGTTCTTTCCTTCAAATAGCTTGGTCAAGGAATCAAACATCTCTTTAGGGAGGACACATGCGGTATGAGGTGATTCTTGATTGGATCAGCAATAATCCTCTTGGCCTTGACCAAGTTCTTTTTGTGTAAGGCCTAGCCTCATCTCCCTCTAGAACTAGAACCTCTTCACTGATGTAGGATTCCAATTCATTTTCTTCAAGAACTAGTGAGATCCTATACTTCCATGCTCTGAAGTTATCAGCTCCCTTAAGCTTTTCATCAAGCTTAGTGTGATGATACATCTTTAAAGAGAACCTCAAGTGGAAAATACAAAATATTTAGATCTTACCAATTTGAGATGTTGAAACTGGATCTAGAGTTGATCTCCTACAGTGCTCGTTTTTTGGTTCAAGGGAAAATTAGGGTTTGACTTTCCCAGAGTTATACACAACCAAAGAATTTTGATCTTGGTCTGTAAACTTCGATTTTGAGGAGGAGAGTAATCTTAAGCTGGGCTCACTCAAAAATTCCACTTCTGTGGAAAGCCCTAATTTCCCGCAGTAGCGACAGGTCAAAAACTGAAAATGCTCAGAATCATATTATGCTTCAATAGAAAGATGCACCCTTCAATGGAGAGTCATCCTAGCCTCCTTTTTTTGATGGATTGTGGAGAGAGACCCAAAAAGTAAGAATCCCTAGCTTCTGCAGCTGCACAGTGTCTTCTTCTCAGGTTAGCTCTGATACCATGTTAGATTTTTATCATTTAGACAATATGATCTTATGATCTTATTTGAGAGAATAACATGCACATCAATCAATCACAAGAGACAATAGACACAAATCTTTTTCCTTAGGGAAACCATAAAGGAGAAAACCCCGCAACTTCCTCAGAGATAGAATGAGTACCAATGGCAGCAATAAAACCTAAAGATAGAAAGATGATCTCTAACATTTGTTCTCTCTATCACTTGTGCGAGCTCCTCTTCTCTCACCTATGTGCTATAGCTGGGTGAGTGTGTGTCTCAAATAGAGAGGCTAACTCTCTATTTATACTAGTTTCTGACTTGACAATTACTTACTAGGGCCGACTTCTCTAGGAGAGTCTAATAACCCTAGTGCCCCTCAACTGTGGGGACTTTTCCCCCGACTTACAAAGGAGGGTTAATATCTATGATTTTACATGACTTGGTTACATTAATGATTCTCTCGATAGAAAAATTAGGGACCAATGAAATATAATATATAAATATACAAGTGAATACATTCTGAAGTTACAAATACATCATCATTTTGAGGATAGCAGTCAACTGATCTACTTGCTTCTTCATACAGGAGTTTTCAAGGTGAAAACCTCTCATACAAGAGGGACACGTCTTCTTATTTTTCTTCTTAGATATTAAGGGTCCTTCTCAAGTCTGTTGATTCTATTTAGGCTTCAAATCAGATGCTTTAGGCTCCTTCTTCTTTGATTTCCCTTTGGCTTGTGCTTTGGAAAATTCTGTCACCGAGAGAGATTGATCTTTGGAGGTCTTGATGACTTTCATTCGAATCAACTTCTCTTGCTCCTTAATTAAGGACACTAAAAATGAAAGGAATTTTCCAATCCAGAAAGGAATCCCTTTTCAAATGGAAGATTGAGACAAATATAGAATACTTAGGGCCGCGTTTGCTGAGAATGGAGAGCACATTTTGCTCATCCTTTCTTTCTATTCTGCACTGTCTGCATTAGAGTGCAAGAGACTTGAATTTAGTAAAGAATTGATGTATCATCTCAAAACTGTTGGGATGTAAGGCTACCAACTCGTTCTCCAGAATGTGTCCCCGAAGCTCATCTTGCTTGCTAAACAAGTCTTCAAGCTTCTCCTAGGCTTCTCTAGGATTCCTCAAACCTTCAAGGTGGAAGACGAGATCTCTAGATATATGAGTGCATAGATAACCAAAAGCTTCATCTAAGTGGTTCAGAAACTTGTTCTTCTCAACTGGCTGATGGGGCTCAACCTCCCTTCCAAGTATTATCATGTAGTAGCAAAGATTGAGCAAGGCCGGCTACATATCTTCCCTTCAATCAAGATAATTGAAGGGTGTGAGGATCTAAGGAGTAGAAGGTAGAGAATCCATAATTCTCCAGCTGAAATACCACAATTCTTCACACAAGCTACATTGCACCTGCCAATTTTCAATGCAAAACACTAAAACACACAAACTAAGTTAGAATCATACTTTTCCTCTTGACATGAACATATTTTCAAGGTCCTTCACACCCGCACCACTACTCTGAATAAATTCAGAGTTAGCAAATCAAGATTGGGGACTTCTATGGAAAACTAGTTGCTTCTGATTTTCAATGGAGAGAAACCATTAGAGGAATTTTGGGGTCTAAAATGGGCCTCCTAAGGAAAATAATAAAATAATAGTTAATATAATAAATTAATAGTTAAAATAATAAAATAATATTGATAAATTTTGGAGGAAGAAAGAAAAAAACTACTTTTTGTGTTCGTATTTTCGACATATCTCCCTGTGTTTTTACTCACATTTCGATCGGGAGAGCTCGTTGGATGCGGAATTTGATTCCGAATCCAACGAGTACCCACACTGCATACTTTTGAAGGACCCTGCTACCCCAAAAACAAGAAATACCTGAAAAATTGTGATGATGATGTCATCATCACGTTTTTTCAGGTATTTCTTGTTTTTGGGGTAGCAGGGTCCGTCAAAAGTATGCAGTGTGGGTACTTGTTGGATGTGGAATCAAATTCCACATCCAACGAGCTCTCTCGATTGAAATTTGAGTAAAAACACAATGAGATATGTCGAAAATACGAACAAAAAAAGTAGTTTTTTTTAATGACAAATATGTCAATTCAACCATTATGGTTGACTTATTTTATTGAAATTCTATTGGTTCTTGAATTCCAACTCACAAAAACTTATTTTGGCACGTTTTCTTATAAGGCCCATTTTAGACCCCAAATTTCCTCTAATGAAACATGAATCCTTCTTGAGATGGATTTAATACCATGTTAAGTTTATGTGCCAGTTATATCTTCAAGCAAGTAGTTCTAAATTATTATTGCAGCAAAAGGAGAATGAAGATACACACTGAACAAAACAAACCACACATTAAATGGATGAGTGTAGCTCAGGTAATTACAATATCATTCACATTAATTAAATCCGATTTTATAATAGTTTACATAAAGTAAGAATTTGAACCCATTAGGGAGGAATTTGAATCTACCAACTGGATGTGACTGTACCTAACTGACTAGATAACTCAGGATGTCTCAATCAATATCAGAGTTCAATTGGTTAACTCTATATGTCTAAACAACTCATACAATCAATAATTCTCAATTAAATCAATATAACTAAAGTGATAGGTGAGCAAATGCCCCTAATCCACATGCAGCCATGCATAACTGGCGCTAACTGAACTGATTGTGATGTAACTAAAAGTAACTGGAAATAAACTAAGCTTAACTAGTTCTAACTCCAACTAGCTGAAGGAGGTTGGTGTTGGGACTCCCGGTGGCTCCTAAAATGTAGGGATTGGCCTAGGAGGCACCTAAATTGATGCATGCAAGTGCAGTCAGTGTGAGTCAGCCTCTACTAGTGTTCCCCACACTCTAGTAACTGGTACATGTGGCCCCATTTGGCCATGTATACCCAATGGTACTAGTGGACTTAATTACTTAAAACTCCTAAGTCAGGATAAATTAATCTAATAGACAATTTTGACCAAGGGAGGATTAATAATCCTAACACATAGAGTTCATGGAAGTCACATTGAGTGTCCCACAATTTGGTTTACATAGATATGAGCACTACCCTTCTATTGTTATGCATGTGAACTTGGAATTTTTCTTTGACGAGCCATTGTTCCTTATTTTGAATATAATATTCAAAATTTTGTTCATCCATGATGTGAGTATGATGTATGTCTTTGACATTTTGTAGAGGTTTATTCACATCATCTTTTAAATTTTTATGACACCTGGCTCTAGTGCTGACAGATTGACTCCAAATGGTTTCCACCAATATTTTGTCCAATCAAGTCCGAATAGAGGAGGATCTTCGTGGATATTTGTCCTCTTGATCCCGAAATTGATCATGGCATAGTAGGTGATATTGTTGTTGTCTTTATTTAAAAACTCCCACCATAGTCTCTTGTATCCTTGGTAACTCAGGTTGGTATCAGGGAATACAATATTTTCATTGTTACTAGGCCATGCAAGTGGAGATCTTATTATGTTTATGCACTAATATTGATGATCCAGTTGTATGTTGTCTAGGGCATAAGTATGATACATCAATACAAATAAGGTTTAAATCATGGAAGTGATGTGTTAGGAGCTTGCAAGAATCTACAACTTTTATTAAGGCTATATCATAGATTCTATCTAGCACTTAACTACTACTAGTTGTCATTCTTCTCATCTTGGGTACTAACTAGACAAAAGCACTTGAATTCTGGAGGTTCTCATCAATCACTTCAGTGCTTCACAATTCCCATCTAGGATTACATTGCAGAAAAATAATTTGTGAAACTTATGTTATCATCAATATTGAAAGTTGTGTGGGAGCCTTCAATCCACCCTGATATTATCATGTTAACCTATGTGTTATGGGCCCACTTGCTTCTGCCTCACTTGCCTTTTCCGATGTTTTCCTAACTCTGTTTTGCTTCCTGCGAACTCGCTTGCTCCAAATATTTTTTATTTGCATCATATTTATTTACAAGATAGTCTATGGTTAATAAATTAGGGGTACAATTAGATTTCCTAGAGATATGCTCTATAGAATAATTATAACAAGAAAATAATGCCTTCCATCTAGAAAATTTGCCTTTGTAGGTAGCATTTTTAATAGTGTTGTTTAAAACAAAAGGTAAACTACTACAATCAATTCTAATTACAAAATCATGATTTAGAAAAAGAATTTGGAATTTTTATCTGCATCATAGGGCTACCAAAATTTCTTTATCAATCATTGCATAATTTTGCTTGGCTTTGTTCCATGTTCTTGATGCGAACTATACAATTTCTTCTATGTTTTATTCTCCCCTTTCCTAGCTTGTTCTAGTATTCCTCCCCAACCAATCTCTGAAGCGTTGCTTTCTATGATCTTGGGGAGATAATCATCAATGATGTGTAGTATTGACAATGTTTTTACGTTCCTCTTGATTATTCTTTCTGCTTATGAATTCTTTGGTATCTGTAACACCCCGGTTTTGACCCTGTTGCATTAATGTTTATGATGTATATATTTTAATTAATCATGGTGTGGAGCTAAAGGAAAATCCCCGCCATTGATTTATAGTTTTATGTTCCAAAAATTAAAATCGTTGCAGAAGGTATATTTCGTGCTAGCCGGCACATTATAATTTTGGCATCATGCAAATATGCTTTTTAATTAAAAACCCCAACCAGCTATGTCTATGCAACAAGTAATGATATGGGGCCATGATTTTCCTAAGGAATAGGGAGGGAAAATATTTAAAACCTTTGGGCCAATGGGGAAAAGCCAAATGTCAAAGGGAGAACCCATGAATCAATCAACTACCCATTTTGTCTTTTTCCCCAATCATTAAATTCTTCCAGAATGTGGTTGGATTAGTTATTGCATGGGGATGGGAAGAGTATGGGCATCAATTTCGAATTTGGGGAAAACCAATTTTGACTTTTGGGGCAAGTAATCACCCAAAAATGCATGCCATTTGCTCATACATGGACGTTCTTCATTTTTTTGCTCACGTAGGGAAGCTTGGGAGTTGTTCTTAACTCCACATTTTTTTTGTTGGCTGAGTGTTCTTCCTTCATGATTGGGCTCCTGGGCATTTCTATCATTATCATTCACCACCATTGGGGCTCTCTCAAGCGGCTGGGAATTCGCTGTGGGGTGATTCCATGAAGATGGGTAACACTTTTTGGCCAAATTTGGCGATGAAAACCTGATTTTTTACTCATGTGCTAGATAGAAGCCCTCAAAACGCATATATGCCATGTGAATTTTGACTTGCAGTGAAAAAACAAATTGTAGAATATTATGTTGGCTTCATAGTGATATTTTTTTAAAAATATTCCGATGTCATTTAATGTGTGAATTTTTGCATTTAATGAACTGTGTAACCTTAAAAATTTGAAGAAGCTAATAAGTGGCTTGTGTCCACGTAGAGTAATTCAATCTTGCATTAATAATTTTAAAAAAATAAATATATGAGCATGATCTACATAAAATGCAGTGTGATGTGCATATTTTTTTGTTAATTTTTTTTGCATTATACAATTATTTATTATTTTTCGAAAGTGACCACATTCAATTTCAGAATCGTTTTAAACACATATTTGTCCACGTAAAGGAATTTTTTCTATTTTTTCAAAAATTGAAAAACCAAAGATACCCTTTTGAAGAGGACACGTCGATATG
>LPNX010708137.1:318620-353868 GCA_001517045.1 Pseudotsuga menziesii
GTGGATTCACCCTGTGTGTAAAATTCGTTATGAGTTGTTGTTAGTGTGTTTTTCCTTCACGTGGTAGTCATTTCCTCATTCTCCTGAGCTGTGGATTCATTTTTGGTGATGATATGTGGTTGGGTTCCTTTCCCCAACGTTCTGTTGCATTTCCCCAATGTTTATCGAGCTGAAAATTGTTTTTTTGTTCTCAGCACTGCAATTGTGGTGTATGAAATTCGTTTTTGGCCATGTTAGGGCCAAAACATCCCTAGGATACGATTTGTTGTAGTGGGTTGTTCCTACTCTCCTTGGAAACTAATTTTGTGGCTGAATTGTTTTCCTAAACCCAAGAATAGTGTATATTATTATATGTGCAATTGGTCTTTGGACTGTGTAGGAGTGGGAAGGAGTTTGCTTGAAAAACCTAGTGTTTTGTAGGAGCCTCATAGATAGAACTATAGGGTTGGCTCTCTTCTCTACACCCCCTGAATAGCACTGGAAGGGAATTCATGGCCTAAGGGACTGTGCAGCAAAGAAGGGAATGATTCCTTGTGTTGGGTGTGTGTGGATGTCTTAGGAGTCAAGATAGTTCTGGTGTAGGCATCCTTAGCTCTTCAATGAGCCCACTAGCTTAGAAGACAATGCTTCCATCTCCTGATAATATGATAAACCCAAACATGGATTTACAGGCTTAACTGAGTTTGACATATCTTTGGCTATGTGTGAGTCTGCTTAGTTTCTTTTTCCTTGGGGAAATCATGCCCAACTCAGGGGTGGCAGTGTTGCTGAGAGATTAAGGAGAACACTACCCTATGGTTGGGTAGAACGTTGTAGCAGCATAGGTGGTTGTGGGGAGCTTCATTCGAAGATAAGTATTCTTGTGTGATTACTCATGCAACTGTATTGTTTATGTGAATTATTATGAACATGATAAAATGTGTTGAATGCTTGAATTAAATGTAATTGCTTCCGCTGAATGTTCTTTAGGCATCTTTGTATCTTGGTTCAATGCATTTTATTTTACATTTTTGGGGGATAAATCCCTAGGTTAGATTGTATTACGATAGCATCCTCTTCGCCGATCGGAGGGTCGGGGATGTTACAGTGTGGTATCAGAGCTCACATTGCAGCATGGGCCTCAATGGGCCATGAAGAAGTAGTGACAGAGGCAAGTTTCCCTCTGCCCAGCAGAGGAAAAATCTGAATGACAGGAAAATTTCAAAAAATAAATTAAGTATGAAAAATATCGGATGGCTTAGACTGAAGCCCATATGATACATAGGATGACTTAGGCTGAAGCCCATCTAATACATCGGAGGACTTAAGCTAAGTCCATCCAGTAAAGAAACCAAGCAGAAAGAAATTTCAAAAATTGTCCAAGTTTGAAATTTTGCCAGTGGTCTCGGCTGGGAGGAGCCAAAGGTCTCAGCTAAGAAGAGTCGAGGGTCTATACTGGGAGGAGCCGATACATCGGCTAACAACCCAATAACTAGCCAACGAGGAAAATGAAGAGGAAAATTTCCAAAAAAAATTCTAAGTATAAAAATAGTCGGAAGACGTTCGTTGAAGAAGAGCTGAAGCTCTCAGCTGGGAGGAGCTGGAGGTCTCGACCAGATGGAGCTGACATGTCAGCAAGGCTCGCCGAAAGGGAGCCGAAATGACGGCAAAAAGAAGAAGAAGAGGAGAAGAAGGAAAAATTCAGAAATTTTTCTAAGTATAGGAAATCTCAGAAAAGAATAGAGGATCGGTCAGCCAAAGCATCGGAAGATAGAGGAAGATCGATCTGAGGCATTGGAAAAGAATAGAGGATCGGTTAGCCGAAGCATCGAAAAAGAAGAGAATATCAATCAGTCGAAGCTTTGGAAAAGGATAGAGGAAGATCAAGCTAATGTGTATTGGAAGATAGATGAAGATGGACCCGATATGGCATCAGAAGACAAATGAAGATGGATCCAATAAGGAATCGGAAGATAGATGAAGACTCACCCAATAAGGGATCGAAAGAATTGTCAACTAGTGACCTAATACATCGGATGTCTAGTTGGGAAGGGATCCGATCAAACAAACAAACAAAATCTGAGTTTTTAAATGGGATTTTTCAACAGATTTCAGCAATTTTCGGTGGATTTACAGGGCTAAAAAGGAGAAAAATGGTAGCGATATTATGCACCAGATTTCCTGAAAATCAAATATTTATAAACAAACAAACAAAAAAAGAAGGTGCTTCCCTCGACCCGCCCTGCATTGGCGTAGGGAAGCCACAAGGGGGAAAGCCCCCTTGACCCCCGTCGTCCCCATAAGACTGTCATTCTTGGTGGAAAGAAAATTATGTGTTTTGACAAAGTTGTCAATATAGTATTTTCCAAATGCAGGTATGTAACTATGAACTCATGATATTGTTATGCAGCTAACAGTTGTGTTTATTAACACATTGTGCAGAACTATAGCCACCTTCAGAGGCAGCATTTCACATAGAGCAGTTTTCAAAAATTCATTCTTGGTTGGGCCAAGATGAGGATCGACGACATGAATGATGCATAGGATCCCTATGAGTTCAAGGAAGATACTATGGGAGAAAATGTCAGAGTTGGAAATGACGAGATAGAGTCCAATGGGAGAATATTTCAAGATACTCCCCCAGATTTTGCAGCCGCCATGAGGAGCCTAAGGGTGGATTTGCAAAGTTACAAAGAAGACAATGAAAGGATGCTTAAGCCTCAAGAAGATCAAAATCAGATAAATGCAGCTATACTGTAGAGTTTGATAGACATCTAGGAACATATAAACTCTGGGCATCAGACAGGTAATCCAGAAAGAAGCAAAATTAGCACCAGGGGAGATTCCTGTAAAAGGTCCCATGTCTCCAGGAGGGCTTCCAAGGACAGAAGGAATACTCCATAATGACCTACCAGTGAGTCATCTGATTCTGAAAAACCTAGTGGATATTCAAGCTCTCCATCTCATAGGAATAAGAGGAGGAGATGTTACAAGAACAATTCATGAGATGAATTCAAAAAGGCAAGGCCTCCTACTTTTAATGGTGAGGTCAAGACTGGTCAAGAAGCTGAGGCTTGGCTTCTTGGGATGAGAAAGTATTTCCAAGTCCAAGATTATTCTAGAAATATGAAAGCAAGGGTAGCTATATTCAATTTGACTGGGAGAGCATCCATATGGTGGGAACACCACAGACAAGTAAAGAAGGTTAATGAAAGAAGAATTGTGTGGAAACAGTTCAAGAAGTATTTCAAGCAGAAGTACCTCTCTGATATGTACTATGATGATAAGATTAAATAATTCCATGAGCTGAGATTGGGACAGTAGACTATGGAAGAGTATGCAAACAAGTTCTTGGAGTTTTTGAGGTATGTCAGGTATATCAAAGATGAGAAGCTGAAGATACAGCATTTCTTGAGTGGCTTGCCTCAGTCTTACAAAGACAAAATCGAGTTTTATGAACCTAGAACTCTTAAAGAAGCAATAAGGAAGGCTAAGTATTGCTATGAGCAAAGCAAAGGTAAAATTGATTACCGTAAGACATGGAAGGACAAGAAGAATGATAAGTCTGACCAAAGGAAGAAATTTTTCAAACCTTCTTACTTCAGGAATCAGTAGAAGCAGCCATCCCAACCTACGAGTAAGCCAGCTAAAGTGGTGGGAGAAAATCCAAGAGATCCACAGCAGAACAGAGAACCTATCCAATGTTGGTAATGTGGAGGACCCCACATGTGCAGAAATTGTCCACTTGAGAATGAGAATGTAAGGCCAGCTTACAACATTCAAGAAGCATAAATAGTGGGTCAAGTAGCAAGGGTCGTCCCTAGGATTCATGCAGCACTGGAGGACCACCAGGCAGATCACCAGTCAACTATGGTTGAAGTTGCAGGTAAGATTGTTGAGCAATCTATTTCTATTTTGATTGACCCTGGTTCTACTCACAGTTACATTACCCCTAGAGTAGTGGAGATTTATGCTTTTAAGAAAGTAAAGCATATAAAATATTGGTTAGTTCAGCTAGTCACTGGAACTAAGAGAAAGGTTAGTGAAGTGGTAGAGAAATGTCCATTGGTCTTGAATGGATTGGTCACTTGTGTGGATCTGAATGTTCTACCACTTGGTTCCTATGATGTTCTCATTGGAATGGATTGGTTAGAATATTGCCGAGTAAATATTGATTGTTACAATAATACTTTCAAATGCATGGATGAAGAAGGGGAACCAGTTGTGGTAAGAGGTATCCCAAAGGTGATTTCCATGAGGCAGATTTCAGCAATGTAGTTGAAGAAGTTCTGTAGGAAAGGTTGCCAGTTGTATGCAGCTCATATTTTGGAGGCAACAGAGGATGAAACTCCTAGGTTAGAGAACTTTCAGGTATTGCAGGAATTCAAGGATGTGTTCCCTAATGAGATTCCAGGGCTTCCTCTAAAGAGGGACATTGATTTCACAAATGAACTTGTGCCAGGAGCAGCACCAGTGTCCAAGACACCCTACAGAATGAGTACACCTGAGATGCTAGAACTGAAGATGCAACTGTAAGAGTTGTTGGAGAAGAAGTATATCAGGTTGAGTGTGTCTCCTTGGGGAGCACTAGTTCTGTTTGTAAAGAATAAATATGGTACATTGAGGTTGTGTATTGATTACAGACATCTGAACAAAGTTACTGTGAAGAATAAATACTCATTGCCTAGGATTGATTACCTCTTTGATCAAATGAGAGGAGCAAAGGTATTTTCCAAGATTGACTTGAGGTCTGGTTACCATTAGGTGAGAATCAAGGATGAATACATTCATAAGACAACCTTCAGAACAAGGTATGGCCATTATGAGTTTGTAGTGGTACCATTTAGTCTCACAAATGCACCAGCTACATTTATGTGCCTTATGAACAGTGTCTTCAATAGGTATTTGGACAAGTTTGTTCTTTTTTTCCTTGATGACATTCTTATTTATTCTAAGAATGAGGAAGAGCATGAAGAGCATTTGATATTGACATTGCAATTACTCGGGGAGCATCAGCTATATGCAAAGTTGAGCAAGTGTGACTTCTATAGAGATAGAATTCCGCATTTGGGTCACATTATCTCAGAAGAGGGTATATTTGTGGACCCTGAAAGATTGAAGCCATTATGAATTGGCCTACTCCAAGAAATGTGACAGATGTAAGATCTTTTATGGGACTTGCAGGATACTACAAGAGATTCATTGAAGGATTCTCCAAAGTTACACATGCCATCACTTCTTTGCAAAAGAAGGGGATAAAGTTTGGATGGTCATCAAGGTGTGAAGAAAGATTCTAGCAGTTGAAAAATATTCTCACCAGTGCACCAGTATTGAAAGTTGCAGATCCAGAGAAATATTTTATGGTGTGCATTGATGCATGCAGAAAATGGCTTGGAGGAGTCCTTAAGCAAGACAACCACGTGATATGTTACAAGTCAGGAAAGATGAAGGAGCATGAGAAAAACTATGCCACTGATGATCAGAGCTGGAAACCATAGTACATGCTCTCAAGGTGTGGAGGCATTACTTGATGGGTAGAATATTTGAGCTAAGGACAGACCATTGTGGTCTGAAGTATTTGTTTGATCAGGCTACTCTGAATGCTAGGCAAGCGAGATGGCTCAATTTTTTATGTGAGTTTGATTTTGAAATCAAGCACATAAATGGAAAAGAGAATAAGGTAGTTGATGCGCTCAGCAGGAATGTGTAGGAAATGCATGTGGCATCTCTTAGTATTTTCCAATCATATTTGAGGCAGCAGATTGTTAATCATATTATTGGAGATGAATTGAATGAGCAGGTAACATAAAAATTGCAGCAGCAAAGTCTTGAGAAGAGGTTGAGGGATATAAATTGGAAGAATATGGACTTCTTACTTATAAAGGCAGAATTTATATTCCAAATGTAATGGAGTTGAGGAGAGTTTTTATGGATGAAATCCATCAAGCTCCATATTCTGGTCACCCAGGATATCAGAAGACAATTGCTACAGCCAGAAAGCAGTACTTTTGGCCAGGAATGAAAAAGGACATGGCTGAATACATTTCAAGGTGCATGAAATGTCAGCAAGTAAAGGTTGAGCATCAACACCCTGCAGGTTTATTGCAGCCTTTGTCAGTTCCAAAATGGAAATGGGAAGTTATTTCCATGTATTTCATTACATGATTTCCAATGACTTGGAGACAACATGATTCCATCATGGTTGCAATAGACAAGTTGACAAAGGCAGTGCATTTCATACCGGTTAAGTCTACGCATAATACTGATGACATTGCAAAGATCTTCATCAAAGAGATTTTCAAATTGCATGGATTTCCTAAGGCAATAGTCTCTGATAGAGATGTCAAGTTCACTTCCAATTTTTGGAAGGGGTTGTTTGTAGATTTGGGTACAAAGATAAACTGCAGCACTGCATACCATCCTCAGACAGATGGGAAGATAGAGAGAGTTAACCAAGTGCTTGAAGACATGCTTCGCATGTATGTGATGGATAAACCAACCAAGTGGGAAGATTACTTACACTTGGTAGAGTTTGCTTATAACAATGGACAGCAAGCATCCTTGGGGATGAGTCCGTATGAATCTTTGTATGGAAAAAGGTGTAGGAAACCAGAGACTTGGGATAACCCAGTGAACAGGGTTGTGCTTGGTCTAGAATTGCTCAAGGAGATGGACCAGGAGGTTGTAAAGATCAGACAGAATCTAAAAGCATCCCAGGACAGACAAAAAAGCTATGCATATAAGCATATGGTGAATAGAGAGTTCAGTGTAGGGGATCATGTTTACCTCAGAGTGAGGGAAAAGAAGAGTTCCTTGAATCTTGGAAGTTGTGCCAAGTTGTCACCTAGATATTATGGGCTGTTTGAAGTGCTTGAAAGAATAGGGCCAGTTGCATATATACTTGCATTTCCTGCTAGCACTAGAGCTCATGATGTTTTTCATGTTTCTTTGCTTAAGAAATATGTACATGATCCTAACCATCTGATAAATTGGGATGTGATTCAGGTGTAACCCAAGGGAGAGTTCCAAATCGAGCCAATGCACATCCTCGACAGGAAGTTCATAATGCTCCGGAACCAAGCCATAGGGTAGGTAAAGGTGCAATGGGAGCACTTCGGTCCTGAAGAGGCTACATGGGAGCTGGAGGATGCTATTAGGATTATTAATCCTCCCTTGTCCAAATTTGGTCATATGTATAAATCAGGAGCCATGTCTAAATTGGGAGTCCATCCAGTCTATTTATAGTCATTAGCACCATTGGGTCCACTTTGCCTAATTGGGGCACATGGTTCAATTACTAAAGTGTAGAAAAACACTAATTAAGGCTTACTGCCACTGATTGCACTTAATTACATCAGTTTAGGATCCTCCTAGACCAATCCCTACAATTTAGGAGCCATTGGGAGTGCCGAAACCAACCAAGGTCAGTTCAGTTCAGTTAATGACTAGTCAAGCTAAGTTAGGAGTCAGTTACATTCAGTTCTAGTCCTTCACATTCAGTTAGCACTAGGTTTACATGACTGCACTCGGGAGGGACACATTTCTCACCTACCACAGTCAGTTAACCTTATTCAACACTGAATGTAACACTTGAGTTGTGTTTTAGAGCTCTGATGAACTCCGGTTATGGTTTAGACAAGGTCAGTTAACTATTGAGTCCTCCGATAGTGATTTAGACAAGGTCTTAGTTACCTACAGTCAAGTAGAGCCTATCAATTCAAATTTTCTCATGTGGATTCGAATTTCATGTGGCTATTAAATCCATTGTAATTCATTGTAATTATTATGTGATTACTTTTTTATTAATGAAAGCATTCATAGCTGCAAGCCATTTTTGCACTGTTTCATTCTTCAATTGCTGAGTAAATTGTGTGATCTATTTTGTGAGTTGTGTTTTTGTCCACAGATCTATGTGCTCAATTTAATAAATTCCATGTGATTGGCACATCCATTTTTGTTCAATTCTGCGGAACACTGAGGCGGTACCGGTGTAGCATTTTGTTCAATTTTGTAATGCACTAAGGACAGTGCTATTGAAGGGGGAGGGGAGTGTAACACCCTGGTTTTGACTCGGTTGCATTAATGTATATGATGTATATATTGCAATTAATCATGGTGTGGAGCTAAAGGAAAAATCCTCACCATCAATTTATCATTTTATGTTCCAGCAATTAAAATCGTTGCCAAAGGTATATTTCATACTAGTTGGCACATTATAATTTTGGCATCATGTAAATATGCTTTTTAATTAAAAACCCCAACCAGCTATGTCTATGCAACAAGTAATGAGATGGGGGCATGATTTTCCTAAGGAATAGAAAGGGAAAATATTGAAAACCTTTGGGCCAATGGGGAAAATCCAAATGTCAACGGGAGAACCCATCAATCAGCCAACTACCCATTTTGTCTTTTTGCCCAATCATTAAATTCTGCCAAAATGTGGTTGGGTTAGTTATTGCATGGGGATGGGAAGAGTATGAGAAGAAATTTTGAATTTGGGGAAAACCAATTTTGACTTTTGGGGCAAGTAATCACCCAAAAATGCATGCCATTTGCTCATACATGGGCATTCTTCATTTTTTGGCTCACACAGGGAAGCTTGGGAGTTGTTCTTATCTCCATGTTTTTTTTGTTGGTTGAGTGTTCTTCCTTCACGATTGGGCTCCTGGGTGTTTCTATCATTATCATTCACCACTATTGGGGCTCTCTCAAGTGGCTGGGAATTTGCTATGTGTAAAATTAGTTTTGAGTTGTTGTGGGTGTATTTTTCCCTCACGTGGTAGTCATTTCCTCATTCTCCTGAGTTGTGGATTTATTTTTGGTGATGATATGTGGTTGGGTTCCTTTCCCCAAAATTCTGTTGCATTTCCCCAATGTTTATCAAGCTGAAAATCGTTTTTGTGTTCTCAGCACTGCAATTGTGGCGTATGGAATTCGTTTTTGGCCATGTTAGGGCCAAAACGTCCCTAGGATACGATTTGTTGTAGAGGATTTTTCCTACTCTCCTTGGCAACTAATTTTTTGACTGCATTTTTTTCCTAAACTTAGGAATGGTGTATATTGTTGTTTGTGCAATTGGTCTTTGGAATGTGTAGGAGTGGGAAGGTGTTTGCTTGACAAACCTAGTGTTTTGTAGGAGCCTCATAGACAGAACTAGGGGGTTGGATCTCTTCTCTACACCCCCTGAATAGCACTGGAAGGGAATTCATGGCCTGAGGGACTGTGCAGTAGAGAAGGGAATGATTCCTTGTGTTGGGTGTGTCTGGATGTCTTAGGAGTCAAGCTAGTTCTGGTGTATGCATCCTTAGCTCTTCAATGAGCCCACTAGCTTAGCAGACAATGCTTCCATCTCCTAATAATATGATAAACCCAAACATGGCTTTGGCTTGACTAAGTTTGACATATCTTTGGCCATGTGTGAGTCTGCTTAGTTTCCTTTTCCTTGGGGAAATCATGCCCAGCTTGAGGGTGGCAATGTTGTTGAGAGATTAAGGAGCACACTGGCTTATGGTTGGGTGGAACGTTGCAGCGGCATAGCTGGTTGCAGGGAGATTCATTCAAAGATAAGTATTCTTGTGTGATTACTCATGCAACTGTATTGTTTATGTGAATTATTATGAACATGCTAAAATGTGTTGAATGCTTGAATTAAATGTAATTGCTTCTGCTGAATGTTAATTCTTTAGGCATCTGTGTATCTTGGTTCAATGCATTTTATTTTATGTTTTATGGGGCTAAATCCCTAGGTTAGATCGTATTACAGTAGCATCCTCTTCGTCGGTCGGAGGGTCGGGGATGTTACAGTGTCCATGTTCCTGGATTCTTCAAAAGTATCTGGCTTAGCAATTTTTTGTTTGCAGTAAGATTCTTGTGGTATGGAGATAGGTAATTTAGAAATCTAAGAAATCTATGCAACTGAGTTTTATCTTTGATGAAATTTAGAAATTTGTCTGCAAATTCGATTACATGTTCTTGGACCTTGATTTGTCCCTTTTCAATTGTTTGTACTAAGAATTCAACTGTGTCATGGAATAGATTCATTTTCTTAGCAGACAAAACAATCTCATTATCATAAACTACCTTCAGGAATATTTTTAAATTCTTCTGATGTTCTTCCAAAGTTTTGGAGAATATGAGGATATCATCAATAAAGACTATCATCCAATCCATATATGACTTGAATATATATTCCAATAATTTATGAAATTGAGATGGAGCATTCTTGAGGCCAAAAGGCATAACGGTCCACTCATAATGTCTATGAGGGACTACAAAATCCATTTTAAATTGGTCTTCTAAAAATATGTTGACTTGCCAAACTCTTGTGGTCTAATTTTGAGATGACTTTGCCCCCTGCAATCCTTTTTATGAGGTCATATTTGTTAGGTATTGGATACCTATTCCAATAAAGAAAATCATTGAGTGGCTTACAGTTTATAACCATGATGTTCGCTTGCCTCCCTTGTTCATAATGTTTGTTCAAATAAAATCCGTAACAGATCCAAAGGTTGTTTGAAGGAACTATCAAGCCTTTATTTAGAAGATATTGGATTTATTTTTTTACAGTAGGCTTGAATTTCCCTAGACATGGGAATTGCATTCAAGTGTCCATGAGTACCTTTGAATTATGGATTTAAAGGTAGGTGGACTACATGTTTCTTTTTTTGCTAGAAAGAATTGGGGGATTCTAAGCAGATTTGCTTCTTATATTCTGATTCTAGATCCTCTTTTATCCTTTTACATTTAGGAGATATAAGTTGCTCTTCAATTCTCATGCTTTTCATTTTTTCTTTTATGTTTAGGATCTGGCTTTCTTTGGCAGTTAGTTGTTCTCTGTACAAACTAATATTATGCACCATTTTCGATATTTTAGGAGTAGAAATTAATGAGATAAATACTGGGGTATATAGAGGATCAATGGTCATATAAAATCTTGTTTTTTCTTGGTATGTACAGACTCCATGAGGCTCTACTATCTTCAAAAATGGAATTCTCAAATGTACATACTTGATTTAATTTCATCAACATGAACCTAACATCCAATCTATATTGGTTAAGGTAGGAAATGGCTTTAGGGACTTTAAATTTTACTAGAGGGTCTTCTCCCACTATATGAATCCTTGTGGATGTAAATGTCTAGTATTTAGAAAGGATACTATCTATGTTAAGGAAATTTACATCTGATCCTGAATCCATCAAGACTAGGATAGTAAAATAATCATTTTTTTATTTTTATAGTCAGAGCTACTGTGCATCTTTGGTGAACTATAGAATTTACCTAGAAAGCATTGTAGTCAGGTGTCACCTTTTGGTATGGTGTTATTTTTTTCATCTCCTTTCTTTTTAGGATCTGATTTTGTTTCTTCTGAATATATGATTTCTGAAGAGGAGGAACTATGATTGCCAGTACACAAAATGGGCCATTCTACGTCAAGAGAGGGACCAAACAATGCCAGAGTACACTAACAACTTTCATACCTTTCACACAAAGTAGGGTATCAAGGACTCTAAGCGGAACTTGGTGATGAAATATTGAAGTGGACTACATTGGTACATCCAAACTGAGATGGACTTCCTATACATCTCTTCACTCAGATCTATCTATCGATATGATGTCAAAATTGAGGTGAAGTTTTAGTAAAAGAACAAGCGATACTTTGGACCTGCAAATCCATCACAAAAGCAAGGCAAGGGAAACCTTGGAATAGAGAACACAAGACAAGGAAAGGACAACTAGTTCCCGCCACAAGTAAATAAGGGAAACAGAAAGAAAAAGAAACACACCGAGAAGTGGTGTGAGTTCCACAAAATCCCGTGGCACAACACTAATGAGTGCCACTCAAAGTAGTCACTGGTGGCCGAGATCAAAGATTCATAATCATATCCCAATTCTAATTCAAAACCTAATGACACAGTCATAGACTATGGGAAGTGGATAATTGATGCAAAAACTAGTGTCATTGTTGCTACCAAAAAGATCCAACCAGAGGAACATGAAGAGTCAGAGGCATAGGAGCGCCTCTTACACTCACAGATGTGGGTGAAGGGAATCCAACTACATTTTTTTGTTGACAATAGTAAACAAAAGAACCTGATCTCAAGAAAAATCATCAACAGATCAGGGCTTTCGACAACACCATGCCCGCAACCATGCAACATAGGTTGGCTAAGCCAAGGACAAAGTATCTGCGTTACTCAGTAATGTCATCTACCACATGGCATCAATCCTTTCAAATATGAGGTACTGTGTGATGTGGACCCACTTGAAGTCTATGATTTTCTTCTAGGATAACCATATATGTGGAAGTATCATGCAGTATATGAGTCACGACCTCATAGTATCATGGTCACTTTAAGAGGACAACTATATTGGATACCAGAGATATTTGTACCTGTCATAGTCTCACAGGGCAGGAATATAATATCCTACACTGGGAAATTATCCCTCTTTAAAATTTCCTCTAAAGGAGAATGTCAGATCACAGACACCTCCATGACCTTTGCACAAGGTGTCTCTACTCAGTAGAAACATGATGAAAACAGAGTCATTGTTCCCTCATCCATTCGAGTAACTCTACATTGCAAGGCCATGCATTCAAGGTGATTTTCTAGAAATAAATAATCCATACTAGTTCAAACAAAGGATAACACAGAAACATGATTTTTTTAACAACTCCAGTGCATCCATCAACAACAATTACATCCCTCTCTAGATGTGGAAGAAAGGCAACCTCTTCACTTCAGCAAATGTCGCACCAAGAGACCAACTCAACACACAGTTCGAGATATGATACATGATTTGAAGCAATGGATATCATTTCTTCCTAAGAGAGGAGGATTGATCCAGATGGATATCGGTGGCCACCCACCTATTCCATTGGCTCAAAACAATTTTCCATTTTGGTAGTTTCCTAGTTATTTTTCTACGATTTTTTGGGTCCCAAACTTCTACGATTGTTTTGAGGCCCTAGACGTCATTATTTTACAATTTAAGAGGCCACGTGTATATGATTATCATGCTTTTGGTCCCAGTCATAATATGTAAACCTCAGACATACCTTTCTGATGGGATATCGAGCGCCCAAATCGAAGATCGTATTCAAAAGTTATGACCCGAAGAATTTGACTATTCAACTAACCACCTTAGGGCCGCAAACTTTATGACAGTTCATCTTATGGGGTTATGTTTTGGAATTTTAGTGTTCTAAAACTAATGCTTATTATAAATAGGTCACTTTAGACATATTTTGTATTCATATTGGCATAGATGAGCGTAGCATCCACATCTCTTCTTAGAGATAGCTACCATCATTTTAGTTGCTTTATCGTACATTATTTTCTATTTCCACCTTTTAATAGAATATGTGTTTACTATATCTCTGTTTTCCTTGCAAAATGTATGTGTTTATGATTCTATATTTTTTATTTCATTTCATTCACACATAAATCTGGATCAATGGTATTAAAGCAATTTGATCTTTGATTGTTTCTCAGTTCATGTCCCCTACGAGGTTAGGTTATAGAGATTTGGGTATCGAACTAGTTTCACTTGGGGAAGATCACTCTCACTGCTCAAAATGGCCTCCTATGGTAGAATAAAAGAGAGACAACAAAGTAGGATATCCTATCAAGTCATTGCTTGAGGAATCCCCCGCATGACAGAGGAATGAGATGATGGATAGTTTCACCCAATCCTTCTATGAATGTCGGCAGCGATAGGTGCACCTTCAACAAGCAGTTGTTTCAGGGATGAAACTCCCTTAAAGGTACAAGTTAACTTTGATATTCCTTTATTTGATGTCCAAATAAATCTTGATACCCAAATAAGTGGTTGAATTTTCTTGAAGGGTATCTATTTGTCCACAATTTTACCGACAGGGAAAAGATAACCTTTGCGGTCCTTGAGGAGGTCCCCCATGTCAAAAAATGGGTGGATACTTATTGTGAGAAAAACTCATCAAACGATTTTGGAATGTTCGAGGCCAATCCCACTTGGTCCTCTTTCATAGATGTCGTCAAGGAACAATATTTCCCTGTGGGAAACTATGATGACCAATACAAAAAATGGGCTGTTCTGCATCAAGAGAGGGACCAAACAGTGTCGGACTACACAAACAAATTTCATACTTTGTGCACAAAGGTGGGTATCAAAGAATCTGAGAGACACCTAGTATTGAAATATCATAGTGGCCTACATCAATACATTTGGATCGAAATAGACTTCCTAGACATCTCTTCACTCGGATCTGCCTATTGGTATGCTGTCAAAATCGAAGAGAAATTTCGGCAAAATAACAAGCGAGTCTGTGGACCTACGAATCCATTGCAGAAGTAAGGCAAGGGAAACCATGAACCACAAAACACGGGAAAAGGAAAGGACAACCAGTCCCCACCACCAGAAAATAAGGGAAACAAAAAGACAAAGAAGGACATCGAGAAGTATATCAAGTTCCACAAAATCCCCTAGCACAAGACTGACGAGTGCCTCTCAAAGAAGTCACCGGTGGTCAAGATCAAAGCTTCAAAATCATATCTCGATTCTGACTCAGAACCTAATGACACAGTTGTAGACTATGGGAAGCAAATCATTGATGCATAACTCATTGTCATTGTTGCTACCACACAAATCCAACCAGAGGAACCTAAAGAGTTAGAGGTAGATGAATTCCTCTTCCACTCACAGATGTGTGTGAAGGGAATCCCACTACATTTTGTTGTTGAAAACGACAACCAAAAGAAACTACTCTTAGCATAATTCATCAATATATTGGAGCTTCTGACAACACCACACCCACAACTACACAACATCGGTTGGCTAAGCCAAGGACAAGGTATCCGTGTTACTCAGCAATGTCGCCTACCATACGGCATCAATCCTTTTAAAGACGAAGTACTATGTGATGTGCCCCACTTGAATTATGTGGTGTTATTTTAGTACATCCATATATCTAGAAGCATCATGCAGTATATGAGTCACAACCTCGTAGTGTCATTGTCACTTTGGGAGGCCAACTCTATCGGATACCAGAGACAATTGCACCTGCCATAGTCTTGTAGGGCGGGAAGATAATCTCCCACACCAGGAAGTTATCGCTCTTCAAAATTTTCTCTAAAGGAGAACATCAAATCACAGAAACCTCCACAACTTCTACATAAGGTGTCTCTACTCATCAGAAATAAGAAGAAAACATGTTCATTGTTCCATTATCCATTCGAGTACCTCTACAATGCAAGGTCACATATTCAAGGTGCTCGTCTAGAAAAAAATTATCCATACCAGTTTAGAAAAAGGAGAACAACCCAACAAGAATTTTTTAATAGCTCTAGCGCATACATCAACAATAATTACATCCCTCTCAGGATGTCAAATAAAGGAAACCTCTTCACTTCAGCAAATGTCGCACCAAGAGACCAACTCAACACACAGTTCAAGATATGATACGGGATTTGATGAAATGGATACCATTGATTCCTAATGGGAGATTATTGATCCATATGTATATCGGCAGCCACCCACCTATTCCACAGGCTCAAAAATATTGTCCATTTTAGCAGTTTCCTAGTTATTTTTCTACGGTTTTTTAGGTCCCAAACCTCCAAGGTCGTTTTGAGGCCCTAAATGATGGTTTTTGGCAATTTGGGGGGAGGGAGGAGAGTGGGAAATGGATTAAAATGACATGCATTTGGAGACATTTACAATATTTAAATATCGAATAGACCTTTCAAATGGGCTATCGAGCGCCCAAATCGGAGATCGTATGCAAACGTTATGACCCTGGGAAGTTGACTATTCAACTAACCACCTTAGGGCACCAAACTTTGTGACGGTTCGTCTTCTATGGTTATGTTTTGGACCTTTAGGGTTCTCTCCCTCGTGCTTTTTATAAATAGGACCCTTTGGCCAGGTTTTGTATTCATCTTGGCACTGATGAGCATAGCAGCCACATCTCTTCTCAGAGATAGCTACCACCATTCCAGCTGCTTTATTGTACAATCTATTGGATTTCCACCATTTAATAGAATATGTGTTTATTGTATCTATGTCTTCCTTGAAAAATGTATGTGCTTATGATTCTATATATGTTATTTCATTTCGTTCACACATAAACATGGATCATTGGTGTCAAAGAAATTTGCTCTTTGATTATTTCTAGGTGCATGTCCCCGACGATATCAGGTTATAGAGATTTGGGTCTCGAACTAGTTTCAGTTGGGGAAGATAACTCTCGCTGCCCCAAATGGCCTCCCATGGCGGAATAAAAGAGATACAATAGAGAAACATATCCTATCAATTCATTTCTCTAGGAATCCCTCACGCAACAGAGGAATGAGATGATGGATATTTTTGCCCAAATCCTTCTACGAATGTCGACAGCAAAAAGTGCACCTTCAATGAGTAGTCGTTTCAGGGATGAAACTCCTTTCAAGTTAAAATTTTGTTGATGTATATGTAACTTTGGAATGTATTCTTCTATGTATCTTATGTATTGTAACCCGATGTTTATTCTGGGATGTTTCTATTATGTATTTGAGTCATGTGGTCATGCCCTGATGTTCCGATCGGGAGGATTAATAATGTAATCAAGTCATATCAAGTCATTAGGTAAGTCCCCACAGTTTCGGGGCACTTGAGTTATTATACACTAATTAAGGTGTAGGCTCGAGTAGTAATTATTAGGTTGAGCCTACGTGTGAAAATGCAATTCAAGTGAACGAAAGAATATAAATAGAGAGTGAGACTCTCTATTTAACACACACATCATTCACTCTCTTAACTGAGGCGCACTTGTGGAGGAGGAAATATACTGGGACTAGAAGGCCACTGCTGTTGGGATATCTCTTACTGTTTTGGTGCTGATTTTATCTCTAAGGAAGTTGCGGGGTTTTCTCCTTTATGGTTTCCCCGAGGAAAACTCTTTGTGTCTCTTGTCTCTTGTGATTTGCTTATGATTTATTGCTGTGCTTGTTATTCTCTCAGTGAAAATATCCTAAGATCATAATGCTAGCTTAATGTGATGAAAAACTAACAAATTTCACTTTGATATTCCTTTATTTGAAGGAAAAATCGATGTTGATGCCCTAGATAAGTGGTTGAATGTTCTCGAAGGGTATTTCTCTGTCCACAATTTTTTCGACGGGAAAAATATCACCTTTGAGCTCTTTAAGGCAGTCCCCAATGTCAAAAATTGTTGGGATACTTATTGCGAGAAAAAATCATCGGACAAGTTTGGAATGTTCGATACCAATCCCACTTGGGCCTCTTTCATAGATGCTGTCAAGGAACAGTATTACCCTATGGGAAACTATGATGACCAATACACAAAATGGGCCATTATGCATCAAGAGAGGGACCAGACAATGTTAGAGTACACAAACAACTTTCATACTTTGAGCACGAAGGTGGGTATCAACAAATCCAAGTGACACTTGGTAGTGAAATATCATAGTGTTTTATGTTGGTACATCTGAATCAAGATGGACTTCCTATACATCTCTTCACTCGAATATTCCTACTGGTATGCTAACAAAACCCTGATTCCTATGAGGAGAAATTTCAACAAAATAACAAGCAAGACTTTCGACCTATGATTCCATCGAATAAATAAGGCAAGGGAAACCCTAGCCCCCAGAACACAAGAGAAGGAAACAACAACCAGTCCTCACCACAAGAAAAGAAGTGAAATGAAAATAAAAATAAGGACACCAGGAAGTGGTGCAAGTTCCACAATAGCCCATGACACAATAATGATGAGTTTCACTCAAAGTAGTAACTAGTGGCCAAGATCAAAGCTTCATAATCGTATTCTAATTCTGATTCAAAACCCAATGACACAGCCGTAGACTATGGGAAGCAGATTATTGTTGCAGAACCCAGTGTCATTGTTGCTACCACATAGATCCAACAAGAGGAACCTAAAGAGTCAAAGGTAGAGGAGCTCTTATTCCACTTGCAGATGTGGGTGAATGGAATCCCATTACATTTTTTTGTTGACAACGGCAGCCAAAAGAACATGATATCAGAGGAATTCCTCAAGAGATTAGAGCTTCTAACATCACCACACCTGCAACCTTACAACATCGGTTGGCTAAGTGAAGGATGCGGTATCGGCATTACTCAGTAATGTCGCGTACCATATGGCATCAAGCCTTTCAAAGACAATTTATTGTGCGATTTTATCCCCACTTGAAGTCTGTGATGTTCTTTTAGGATAGCCATATATCTGGAAGCATCATGCAGTATAAGACTCATGACCTCATAGTGTCATTGTCACTTTGGGAGGATAACTCTATTGGATACCAAAGACATTTGAACCTGCCATAGTCTCATAGATCATGAAGATATTCTCCCACACTAGGAAAATATCCCTCTTCATAATTTCCTCTCAAGGATAATATCAAATCATAGACACCTCCACAACCTATGCATAAAGTGTCTATACTCAGTAGAAACAAGAAGAAAACATAATCATTGTTCCCTCATCCATTCGAATACCTCTACAGTGCAAGGCTGTGCATTCAAGGTGCTCATCTAGAAACAAATCATCTGTACCAATTTAGATAAAGGATAACACAACAACCAGAATTGTTGAATAGATCCAGTGCATCCATCAACAGCAATTACATACCTCTCGGGATTTCAAAGAAAGGCATCATATTCACTTCAGCAAATGCAGCACCAAGAGACCAACTCAACACACAGTTTGAGATATTATACGAGATTTGACACAATGGAGACCATTTCTTCCTAAGGAGGGAGGATTGATCCAGATGGATATCAGTGACCACCCACCTATTCCACTGGCTTAAAAAAGTTTTCCATTTTGGCAGTTTCCTAGTTATTTTTTTACGGTTTATCAAGTCCCAAACTTTTGGGGTCATTTTGAGGCCCTAAACAATGTTTTTTGGCAATTCGAGGGGCTAGATAAATTCCATCAACATTCATATGCCCCATTTGAAATATGTAAATATTGGATATACCTTTCCAATGGTCTATATGGCTCCCAAATCAGAAATTGTATGCAGACGTTATTTTCTCAGGAAGTTGACTGCTTAACTAACCACCTTGGGGCCATAAACGTTATGACGGTTCATCTTCTAGGGTTATGTTTTGGACCTTTAGGGTTCTCTCCCTCATGCTTATTATAAATTGGCCACTTTGGACACATTTTGTATTTGGCACAAATGAGCGTAGCAGCCACATCTCTCTCAGAGATAGCTACCACCATTCTAGCTGCTTTATTTTACAGTATGTTCTATTTCCACCACTTAATCGAATATGTGTCTACTATATCTCTATTTTTCCTAGAAAAATTTATGTGTTTATGATTCTATATCCATTCTTTCAATTCGTTCACACATAGATCCATATGAGGGGCATTATATCAATCTGCACTTTGATTTTTTCTCAGTGCATGTCCCCAATGAGGTCAGGTTATAGAGAGTTGGGTCTCGAACTAGTTTCACTTGGGTGAGATCACTCTCGATGCCCCAAACGGCCTCCCATGGTGGAAGAAAATGAGATTGTTTGCACAAATTTTATTGGGGGAAGCAAAGAGGTGCTTTAAGTATCTTCGTGCAAGATCTATTGCTACTTTTGAGGCTTTTCAAACTCTTTTTCTGGATAGGTGGGAAGATAAGAAAAATACTTTGCAAATATTAGACAAATACAAAAATATAAAGAAAGGTAATTTTGATCCTATACATGAATTTTCAAGCATATTTATGAGGGTTTATAATTCAATACCAGCTTACATTAAACCCCTTGTAGGAGCTACAAAATTATACTATGCTGATGCATTTGCCAATGATTTCGTTTGGTTGTTGAAAGAGAGAAAATACAGAAATATGTATGTTATGTTTAAATATGTTCTGGAGGTGGAAGGTAACTTAATGGCTTCTGAAAAAATGAAGCAAAGAGTGGAGGTAGATATGAGAAAAATTAGGTGATCCAACCTGTAGCTGACAAGTTTGCCTTCGATAGGTTCGCCTTATATTCATCTGACAGGCTCGCCTTCAATAGTTTCACCTCGATAGGTCCACCTCGACATACAACATACCAACATGCTCTGCAACGGTTGAACTTTTGAAGCGTTATAACTTCTTTGTAACTAAACGTAGTGAGTAGTCACCCAAGTGTCTCAGAATCCTATATAAGCTTGTACATTAATGTAATATAGCATCTTTATGATCATCTATTTGATTCCTCCATCTTTCATGGAGAAGAAGCAATAAATTGGTTCGAATTATTGCATATTATCTGTGTGTGTATTTCTTGTCGACCCGGTGTGTTTCCTACTTTGTTGGTTCTTCGTATATGCTTTCGCCATAACAGAACTCAACTCATTCAGTAGATTGTTGTCCCCGGCGTGCACCTAGGCGCGACATGGATCATTGGTATCATAGCAAGACATTTTTTCAGAGCTTAAGTTACATAATAAATTCCATAGAATTTATTTAACTTATACATGTTCAAACACGCTCTCAAACTCAGCAACATAAGAAGACACTTCGTTCGACTTCAGAAAAGATGGTCAAAGAAGCAGACAATAGACATTTAACTAACAAGACAGAGCAACTCATAGAAAAGGAATTAGATCACCAGTGAACCAAAATGTTCACCTAGTTCAGTGAGATTCTCATGTGAGTCACTGCGAACTCTGGCAAATCCTCGACGCGATCTTACTCCAATAAAATCATCCCCTTCAAAGTGCAAATGAATCTAGACATACTGAACCTTGAAGGTAATATTGACATGAAATCTGTCAATAATTGGATACAACAACTAGAATATTACTATGTGGTAAATCATCTCTCTTAAGCAGAAAATATCACCATTGCGTACTTGAAGATGTCAACCTCTGTACACATCTGGTGGAAGAAATTATCGACAAAGACAGAAAAAGAAGAAGACCCCATTGACACATGGGTAAAATTTTTTGAATATATCCAAAAGGATTTCTATCTACCCAAGTACCTTGAACAGCAGTACAAGAAGTGGCAGCATCTAAGGAAGTGGAAATACCAGTCCATACAGAGTTACAGTGATGAGTTCTATCGACTCATGGCTAGACTTGGCTTCCAAGAAGAAGAGAAATTGTTTGTCCTAAAGTACATCAGCAATTTATCCCTGTACATTTAGCAAGATATGGAGTTTCTGATTGTCAGTACTCTTGTAGATATTTTTCATTACACCATCAAGATTGAAGATAAACAGAAAGGAAAAGAATGTATCATGAACAAGCTAACAGGTCGAACATCCAACAAGAAGTCACCAGCCGACTCCAAAAAGTTCAAGAATCCTTCTCATCCAACTCCGCCAAAGATTGATCATCAAAAGAAGAACTTTTAGAAAGACAAGAGGGATCACAACAAAGAAACTACTACTTGGAAATGGTGTGATCATCACAGCTTAGCATGCCATAATATGCTAGAATGCAAATCTTGGAAGGAATTTTTGGTAAAATTGTCGACATCTAACTTGTCTAATAGAACCCTAGTAGAATATGATCCAGATGCATCAACGCTTTTGGATTTGACCTCGACCATCGTCAATGAGGAGGAACGAGAGCGCCTCTTCCATACACGGATATGGGTTCAGAATAATCCATTACATCTTATTGTGGATAATGGTAGACAGAAGAACTTCATTTCTAAATATCTTGTGAAGAAATTAGGTCTTGTCACCACTCCACATCCTTAGCCTTACAATATTAGTTGGATGAAGGATGGGCAGGAAATAAGGATCACATAACAATGCTGACATGCCTACTTCATTAAGCCTTTTGAAGATGAAGTACTATGTGATGTGGCACCGCTTTCCATATTCGATGCTCTATTTGGTAAACCCTACCTATGGGATCGACATGATACATATCGGTCACAAACTCAGAAGGTAATTGTACAAATCCTAAATCGATGGTATGGCATACCAGAGCGATAACCCACATCAACGGTTGCTATGATATCTTCCAAACAAACAAAGAAGCTTATCAATGATGATCAGAAGTTTGCATTAATCATGATGAAACCTCAACATTTGAGGAAGATCAATGCAACTCCTGACAACAACAACAACAATAGATCGACAACATTCTTGGAGAATACCAGAACATATTTCAAGCATCAGACGGATTACCTCTACACTGTCATGTAAAACACTCCATTGAACTTGTTCCTCGTTTTTCATTACCTAACGAATCTGTTTACAGAATATCCATTCTCAAAAATGAAGAGATACGCTAGAAAATATAGTATTTGATCGACAAGGGTCATATCTTCCTCATATCCTCTCCTTGTGGATGTCCAGTCGTCTTAGTTCCAAAGAAAGACAGGACTTGGTGCATGTTCATCGACTATTGGGATCTCAACAAAATTTCAGTGAAGAACATATACCCTCTTCCACGGATTGATCAACTCATCTACAATATGAAAGGTGATAATTTCTTTATGAAACTCGTCCTCAAGTTGGGATACCACCAAATTCAAATCGAGTCAACTTATGTATGGAAAATGGCTTTCAAAACCAAGGAAGGATTGTTTGAATGGTTATTCATGCCTTTTTACTTAACCAATGCACCTGCAACCTTCATGAGATATATGGATGACATTCTACAACCTTTCATCGGTAAATGTGTCATTGCCTATCTTGACAATATCTTAATTTTCAGTCAATCATGGTAAGAACATGTCAAAAAAATTCAGTAAGTTTTTGACACTCTCCAGCAACATCAGCTATATCTGAACATGGATAAATTCTCATTTGCGATGACCAGCATCAAGTATTTGGGGTATGTAATTGACACTGCAGGCATTCATGTCGACCCATAAAAAGTACAGATCCTCAAAGATTGGACCATTCCTCAAAAAATTCATGAACTAAGAAGTTTTCTTGGCTTGGCGAATTTCTATCGACGATTCATTCTTGGCTTCAGTCACATTGCATGGCCTTTTAATCGATTGATGAAAGGAAATGGGAAAACTATATTTAAATGGACACTGACACAACAACAAGCTTTTGAAGAAATCAAAAACAAGATTTGCATTGCACCAGTACTTGTGTTACCTATTTTTCATCATCCATTTGAGATTAAGACTGATGCATCAGACTATTCCCTCGGCGCAGTGATCACTCAGTCAGGTCACCCAGTTGCGTTTCATTCTGAGACTTCTAGTGACACAGTTAGAAGGTACTCGGCATATGAAAAATAATTGTATGCGATTGTGCAAGCTCTTAAGCAATGGAGACACTACGTTCTTGGCAAGGAAACGGTCATTCTCACTGACCAAAAACCTTTACAGTTCGCTCCAACCCACTCGAAACTATAGAAAACCTAACAACTCAAGTGAATTAATTGCCCGCAACAATTTAAGTTGGTAATTAAGTATAGGAAAGGAAAATCCAATTCCACAGCCGATTGTCTCAGTAGACGACCCATTACTCTACTGTCTACAGTGATAAGTATGCAGGGTTATGACACCACTACTTGGTCGCAATTGTATTTGGTGGACTGTGATTTTTCTACAATATATCGACAGCTTCAGACCTACAAGTTGTTGACTATCGGCTACTTCCTGAGAGACACCTTGCTATACAAGCTTTGGTATCTTTGTATACTAACCAGTGAACATTGACAAAAGCTCATTTGGGACATGCACTATAGAAATACTACAGGACATTTTGGAGTTGCAAAAACACTTGTTATCTTCCAAACTTATTTCTGCTAGACTTCACTTAAATATGATGTCAACAAGTACATTCGATCGTGCATGGTTTGTGCCATTGCTAAACCATTAAATTGATGACAAGGACTATACACAGCCCTTCCAGTTCCTAGTCGACCATGGGAATATATTTCTATGGACTACTTGACGGGATATCCTACTACCAAACAATGGCATGACACGATACTAGTAGTAGTTGATAGATTTTCCAATATGGCTATACTCATACCATGCAAGAAGACTACAACAGCACAGTAGACTGCACATCTCTTCTTTGAGCATGTGTGCAAATACTATGGGCTCCCGATGAGCATTATTTCTAAGAGAGATGCTGGATTTGTCAACACCTTTTGGAAAAATATCTGGCAACAGCTCGATATGAGACTTTCTTTGTCGACATCCTTCCATCCATAGACAAATGGAAGTTGTAAATTGCTTAGTCGTACAATTGCTTCGCATGTACAACCACAAGCATTGTCAAACATGGGATGATAAACATCCATACATATAGCACAGCTACAATCGTGCTCAACACAGCTATATAGGTAAGAGTCCATTCGAGATCTGTTATGGATTTCAACCCTCAACACATATTGACCTAATTAGTTCCTTGACACAATCAAATGATACTGACTTCAAAGGATGAGAAGTGGAGAAATAATTGAAGTTTAGAAACAAAATATACAACATCTAGAATAAATCACAGGATAATTTGCAACGAGCAAATACAAAAGATAAGGCCTGACACGACAAGCATCGTATTCCTCATCCATTCCAAATTAGGGATTAGGTGTGGTTACATCTAAAGAAGGAGCGCTTCACTGGTCCATACAGAAAGATGAAACCTTCACGATATGTTCCATACAATATCCTTAAATAGATTGGAGAAAATGTTATTCAGATCAACATTCCTACATGCCTTGGCCTACATCCAGTTTTCAATGCAGATCTACTTCAACCATATCATGCATCATTTTTGGAACAGAACCACTTGCAGACAGCAAAACCTAAATACATCCATCTAGATGTTCAAAAACCTCTTCTTTGCAACACCATTATGGGATGACACATATGCCTTACAAGGACGAACTACATTCCCTTCATTCAAGAGGCTAAAGCTAGACAGCTCCCTGCGCAAATAAAATGGTACTCTGCTAATGCATTCTCCAACAAGTTTCCTCACCTGAACAATTACACAATGGATACCATTGTTTCTTAAGGAAGGATGAATGATCCAACCAGTAGTCGATTGGTTCTCCTTTGACAAGTCCACCTTATGTTCAGCCGACAGGTTCTTATTCGACAGATTCGCCTTCGACAAGTCCACCTCAACATACAGCATACCAACATGCTCTGTGACAATTGAACTTATGAACCGTTATAAATTATTTGTAATTGAATGTAGAGGGTAGTCGCCCAAGCATCTCAGCATCCTATATAATCATGTACATTAATGTAATATAACATATTTCTAATCATCTATCTAATTCCTCCATCTTTCATGGAGCAGAAGTAATTAATTGGTTCGAATTCTTGCATATTGTTTGTGTGTGTGTTTCTTGTCAACCTAGTGTGTTTCATGCTTTTCTAGTTCTTCTTATATGCTTTCTCCATAACATAACTTGACTCATTCACTTGACCGTTGTCCCCAACGCGCACCTGGGAACGACCTAGATCACCGGGGAATAAAATCAAGCCTCCACTTCTTCATCTACAAATGTAAAATTTTATATAATGATGAAAACTATGGAGAGGTTGATGGATATATTGGCTTTAGATAATAGGCCTCCAAATATAGATCAACATGAACCACAAATCATAAATCCTAACTTTAGTAGACCTCCTCCTTCCCCTCAGATTAGACAGAGAGAGCAATGAAATCCAAGGAATGTTGAGGACCAACAAATATGGCCACCTTTTCCAAATAATTTTGTGGATGAGGAAGAAGAAAATGATTCCATGGATGATCAGATACACCATTTTTATGATAAAGATTCTAAAATTTACCTCACAGAAGAAGAGAAAAATTTGTTTGCTTAGGAGGATGAGTCTAATACTCTTGAGTTAGAGACAGAGCAGTACAAAAGAGGATATCAAAATGTTGTGAATGATTTTCAGAGAAAGTTAAATTTGAGAAGTAGAGATGCAGTTATGAATAAAGGAATGCTTCTTTCAAATCATCCTTCTAGTAGTCAACAAAATAAGGAAAAATAAAAACAAAATAAAAAAGAGAACATTGTACAGAAATTTCTAGAAAAAAAAAATACATATCAAAGGAAAAAAAATGCAAATAGAAAGTGATAAACCAGTATCCTCTTTCAATATAAGGAATGAAATATCCAAGATAAAAATTTCCATCCCTTTCACTGAGTTGTTGAAGAACAATTAATATAGAGAGAAGTTTACAAGAATGGTCAAAACAGATGGACAATGCCATTCTAACACATTAGAGTTGACAGATGATGCCCCAACTATAGTTCTTGGTCCTAGAATATGTTGGCAAGAGGATAGGATACGTAAGGTGTGTTTCCACCATCGACAAGGAAGACATCGACATGACAAAGTGTCAATTGCACAGAAGAAGATGCCGGCAATGTGGTCATTATGGTTGAGTTAGTTAGAATTTTTGGTCAAAGTTAGTTAGGAAGTCGGCTATGTGGAACATTTTGTAACAACTCAATCCTATAATAAGAATTAGGAGTAGATTCATTTGAGCATCATAAGAAAGGATGAGATATATTAAAGACTTTGATATGCTTGATAGATCATGCAATTGGTCATGTCGTAAGTGAGTCGATATGTGAATGAATGTATTTTCTAGTCTGAGGGTATTCTACCAAGGAATGTTTGTCTTTTTCAAGGTGTTTATGGAAATAATATTAGGATAAAGTTGATGTTTAAATTTTTGTTCTTATCTGCATAATTTGCGAACTTAATGATGGTGTGATCTATGAATTTACATGCTTGAATTTGAATGATACGAAGTCTTGCAGGGTTCATTGGGTTAATACATGTTGATGTCTTCGTTAAGGAAATCCTGAGTTAAATGAATATGAATTATGTTATTGTGATGTCTGAGTCTATTGTGAATGATGATAAGTAGATATTATTAATTATATGCTTAAACTTTAGATCTCTGAGTAACAATGCGATAGAGTAAGAGATAATGTGAAAGTCTTATTCCTTCTATAGAAACGTGGTTCATGCAGCCCTCCCTAAGACATCTCGGGTGATACTGCATCTGCTTCGCACGTGTTGTTAGATAGGGTAAAACCTGTCTGGGTTGATTTTTAGGGAGCTTGCATCGATGGGCATCTAAATATATGTGGAGTGAACCCCTATCAATAGAATTGTGTCAACAAATGGTTATGTTGTTAGGACCATAGTACAAAGAAGAATAGGACATGATGTGGCATCCGACGAAACCAGAGATCTAGGACTGGTTAGATCAGAAGGCCCGAGAGTTCGTAGAAGAAAAAAATCAGAACTCTAGATTGATGACAGAAGAGTGGTTGGGAGATATATTTCTCTGATATTCATGAAATATTCGTAGTTGAGTTTCCAATAGTACTGTATGAGTGGTTGGCGTGGCTTACTTTCTAGAAAAGGAACTTCCAAGGAGGCAAACCTAATTAGTGGACCCCTGAACTAATCCAGTAGTTGTGAAGGGTAAACAATCAAGGTTCGAGAGTTGTTGAGGTGTGAATAGACATCATTTTGGAAGGATATATCACTGAGTTTTTTTTCAACATAGTTAAGTCCTACAACGATCCAAAGAGGGAATTTTTTAAGGTACCAAGAGGGATATTTCTATTATTGTTACAATTGTGGATTAAGATGCTCATTTGTGAAAAGGTAATAGTGAAGATGAATTCCAACAAGTAAAACTCTGGTGTTCGAAGTTTATAGGTACTGTGAAGGAAAGGGTTGGATGGAATGATACGAGGTAGATGGATGGAAGTTACAAAGATTTTGTGAGGGAAGTTGAGGAAGAGTGTGGTCTCCTACAAAGTGGGTGAGGTTTCAGCAAGAGAAGAGGTGGAGGACTAAGGAGAGTCCTGGTGCGACCGAAACAAGAAATTGCGAGAAGGGACCACAAGGGACTAAGAGACCCTACAATGACGAAGGAAATTACCAGGATACGCCCGAGTCTGAGGAAGGACTGGCCCAAATAAACAACGTACCTACACCTCCGTGCACTTGGGAGGAAGAAACACAAGGTCATCGCAAGATTGTCTTGTGTGTCAGCATAGTAGTAATAATAGTGGATCAACGAATACCGAAAGAAGTCCCAGAATGGCAAGTGACGACATGAAGCTACCCTTGTTCCAGGGTAATGGGACTAAAGATCCTAAGTATTATTGGTTCCTATGCGAAGTAGTATGGGAAGTAAAACAAGTAGAAGATGAAGATATTAGGAAAGAACAACTAGCGACAACCTTTCGAGGTCAATCGTTGGATTGGTACATAAAATTTGTGCAAGTATCGACAGGGCATCCTTAGAAGACCTTGGCGCAGTTCAGGACTAGACTAATCAAGGAATTTAAAAAGCCAAAATCTAAATCGCAGTATATTACCAAGTTGAAGAAAATAAAGTAATATTCAAATGAGTCTATATGGGATTTTGATAAGTGGTTCAAAACCCTGATGGATAAGGTAATATTAGGAATGAGCAATGTATAATACAAGGAATTTTGTATCGTGACTTTGGTACCACACATCTGTATGCCATTAATGCAACAGAAGATTGCGTCCCAAGCGCAAGCTCTAGAAATAGCAATGACGTTGGAAGCTTCACCAGTTGGAGAAACAGGGGTTGGCATGAACCAGATCCAGTCGTAGTTAGTGAACATTACTATTCAGTTGCAGGTTATAAAGAAGGGAAAATAATTTCATGAAGAAGTATGGTGAAATTGATGTCGGACAGAAGGACATCATAAGGATTAATTCCTAGAATTCCCTGAATATTTACAGGATGGAGCTTCGACTCCACTAAGTCAAGGTGAACTACCATGGTGTCAGATTTGTCAGACCAGAGGACATCGATCCAAGGAATGTGTATATCTTCAAAATGTTGTGTTGAAGCCAGCCAATATATTCTACAACTTTTGTGTATCATTTGGCCATGAAGAAAAGGACTCCAGATCATATGACTTGCTACAAGAAAGAACCATGGATACATATTTTATGAAAGGAGAAGAGCATCAACCAGCAGAAAGAACACAATCGCAACCATAGTACACTCAAAAGGAGTCGCAGTACAACCAAATGTAGTATAACCAATAGTAGCCACAGTATACTCAACTGCAGTATGCTTAGTCGTAGCCTAATCAGTAGCAGCACTTCAACCAACCATAATATCAGCCACAAGGAGGATTCTACAGAGGTCGCAATGGAGTCTTTGGTCATGGAGGAGATATGGGATGAGGTCGTGGACCTATAATGTGCTATAATTGTGGTGTGTTGGGACATTACCAGAGAGATTGTCTAAATATATAGTCTCAATGTACTTATTGTAGTGTCGCAGACCATACTGTTGAAGAAATCCCGCATTTGATTGTGAAATGGCAAGCCAAGAACCATCCACAGCCACAACCAAACCAGAATGTGAACTAGACTTGGAATCAAAATCAAGGACCAAATGTAATATCGGTGGAACCTAGAACTCAACCAAAAAATTTTGGAGTGGTAACTCAAGGAGGAGCAATGACGAGATCTGATGGACCACTAATAAATATCCCACCAGTGGCTCGGAAGAATGTACAATTTGATGTAAACATTGTAAAGCAAAAATTCTTCAACACGAGAGACATACTGAATAGGAACACTGGTAAGTTACCTGTCTATGAAATGCCACCAATTTTTTATTCGACCGCTATGTTGGGATCATCAAGGAAGTTTAGTACTTTGCAAAATTTTCTAGAAATTTGTCTGTCGCTAGCAAAAGATCCTGATGCATTAACAGAAATAGCGAGCTTGCTGTACCGACAGGAGAAAGGGAGACATGACCACTTAGTGAATTCTTTACATGAGAAGAAAATGGAAATAGAAATGAGGATGAATGTCCAAATTAGTGATTATGATGTGGATTAAGTCATCTTGTATGTAGGATCAAACGTAAATATCCTAATGAAGAAACCATGGGAAATGATGGGGAAACTACAGTTGGTTTGGTCTCTTGTACAACTACAACTAGAAAATAATGCTAGGGTGTCACCAATCAGTAGAGTACCCCACATACCTGTTGAAGTAGATGGACTAAAGGCATACGAAGACTTCGACATTATTGAGATAGTCGACAAAAGTAGCTCATACCCCCGTGTTGTTGGGAATTGCCTAGGAAAATGAAAATTTTCTTTTAGAAAAGAGTAATGAGTTTTAACTTTTGAGAATTGAAACATGCAGATCATTTCTCCATTATATCCCAGTGAAGGCTAAAGATACGTCGAACCAGTAAAAGAGGAAGTTGTGGGAGAATGGGATAATGCCTATAATATTTATGAATACTACATCAACCCCATTGCGAACGAAGACCTGGGATGGAGAAGTACTAGCTCTGCATCATCAAAATCTGACGATGTGCTAGAGAAATGGAAGAACCGGTTGCGTGAAGTGTCAGTCAAAAAATGTGGCTGAGTCACTCAATCATTGTGTTGGGTAGAAATAGAAGTCATCAAACTGTCAACGTATGAAAGGATACCTAGATTGGATGGTTTTATTGATGAATTCAAGGATAAAGTATCAAAGACTCAACTACTATTGGAATTGGAAGAAGCATTGAAAGCTACTTTGTCAAGATGGTGGGCTACAAACAAGACCTCAATAGGAGACTGGAAGATATGTCATTGATTAATGGAAGTTTGATTTGGGGAAGCAGAGAACGACCAAGGAAATAAATATAATGGAAGGAACGATCCCAGTGATCATCTGGTCACATGCCAAACTAGATGGGTATTGAATCCGAAGGAAGAAAGGGTCCATGGATTTTTCCATATGTTGGACGAAGTACCACGAAGGTGGTACATTTAGGTAGAACTCCAAAGGGAAACTACAACGTGGGAAGAACTGACTGTCAGCTTCATTTATACTTTCAACTTGTCAATGACAATCCATTCATACATAGTGCACTTTAGGACATATGCAATAGAATGTTGGAAATAATTTTGGCTAAGTTACCAATGAAATCAGAGAAGATACCAGTAACACATTTAATGTCGAAATTCTAAAATGTGACATGAGAGAATGACGACAAGGATGATCCAAGAGTTTTCAACATATCAGAATCAGAGGGAAGTCAAGATATCGCAGCACTAGAAATACCATCCAAGAAAGTCAAACAACTAATCGAGATAAGAAAGGTGAATATTGGGATGATAGAGGACCCGAAATTCACTAATATTGGGGCTTATTGGGATGAGAAAACCATGGAAAATATCACCGACCTGCTGGATGAATTCTAGGATTTATTTCTGACAAAATTTGCTAAGATGAAAGGGATTTCAGGTGACTTGGGAAAAATGAAGATTCCTCTAAAGCCAATATGTGAAACCTGTAAAGCAATGACCATACAGATTGAACTCAAGATACAAGGAACGCGTCAAAGCAAAGTTATAATAGATGATGGATGTCCGCATTATCAAACATGTTGAACAGTCATAATGGATCAGTCTTATGGTTATACAAGACAAAAAGATGGGGGAAATCTAGATCTATGTCGACCTAAGTAAGTTGAATGATGCAATTCTTCATGATCCATTCCAAACACCGTTCACTGAAAAAGTATTGGAAGGAGTTGGAGGACAAGAAATTTATTCGTTCACAGACAAATTTTTCAGGATACTACCAGATAAGAATTGTGAAGGAGGATAGGCACAAGACCACTTTCGTTATGGAATGGGGATGTTTTCAATACACACTGATGTTTTTTGGTCTCAAGAATGCACCTATGATTTTTTCAAGGATAGTTGTCACTGCGTTTAAGGAATTCATTCATAAAGTCCTGGCATTCTACTATGGATGACTAGACCGTCTATGGGTTGGTAAAAGACCACACTATGAACCTTCGATTGATGTTAGAAAGATGCCGACAACATCATATCTCGTTGAATCTAAAGAAGTTTGTATTTTGTGCTCCATTTGGGATTTTGTTGGGACATATTATATGCAAGGAAGGTATGTTGGTCAATCCCGCCAAGATTGCAGTAATTGTTGAACTACCAAAACCAACGATAGTTAAACAAATAAGGGCAACATTGGGTCACACAGTATATTATCAGAAGTTCATAAGGGGATATGTAGCGATCATGACACTAATGGAGAAACTATTGAAGAAGGATGTGAAGTTTGAATGGAACGATGAATGTTAGAGAAGTATCGATACTCTGAAGCAGAAAACGGTCGCAGCACCGATATTATTTTTTCCATATTGGAAGGAGGAATTTCACATCCATGTCAATGCTTCATCATTCGCATTAGGAGTCATTTTGGCTCAACCATGGGAAGGAGCGATCAATCATCCAATCACATTCGCAAGTCGAAAGTTGTCTACTGCGAAAAGAAACTACACAACAACAGAGAGGGAGGGATTGGAGATGGTGTATGCATTACAAAAATTCAACCAAAACCTGTTGGGAGGACATTTCAAAATTTTTACAGATCACTCAACACTAAAGTACCTATTTAACAATCCTGTGTTGAGGGGGAAACATTTGTCGATGGTTATTACTATTCCAAGAGTTTGATTTCGAGATCATTGTGAATCTAGTGTGGTTGAATGAAGCACCCGGCCATCTATCAAGAATAGAGATAGACGTAGAGCCAAGCAGCATTGAGGACAGCTTCCCTGATGCGCAGTTGTTTAAAATAGGAATGGTGGATGACCTTTATGAGCAAATTGTCCGATTTCTTACAATAGGAAAAGCATCGAAGAATTTCACCACGAGTCAAAAGAAGCAATTGGTCATCGGAGCTACGGATTTCTAGCTAATCACAGGACATCTCTACAAAATGGGGTTGGATTAATTTCTACATCGATATGTTATACCACATGAGCAGGAGAAATTACTTGTAGAGGCGCATGATGGAACTGAAAGAGGACATTATGGAGGTTGTGCAACCGCTACAAAGATACTTCGTGCTGGTTTATGGTGGCCGGCAATGCACAGTGATGTCCCAGATTATGCTATAATCTATGATGTTTGTCAAAGGACGAGGACTCCATCATGATGGGAAAAGATGCTGCCAATACCTCAGATAATGCTACAACCATTTGATAAATGGTTTGTGTATTTTCTGGGACCCATCAATCCTCCAAGGAAACGGACGGGTGCGTGATATATCAACACTGTGACAGAATACTTGACACAATGGGAAGAGGCAGTGCCAGTGAAGGATTATACAATTGCGACAGCGGCTAGGTTCCTATTCAACAATGTGGTTACTCGGTTTGGTTATCCCAAGATATTAATGAGCAACCAAGGGAGTCACTTTGTGAATCAAACAATTAGCGTGATGACTGGGGAATTTCATATACAACACAAGAAGAGTACTCCATATCACCCATAAGCAAATGGAGCAGTCGAAGGATTCAACAAGGTATTGGAACATGCGCTAATCAAGGTATGCAACACAAATTAGGACGATTGGGATCTGAAAATCCATGCGATGTTATGGGCCTACAGGACAATATGTAAAATATTGACGAGAAAAATGCCATTCAAGCTCGTTTATGGAAAAGAAGCAGTAATGCCGATGGAGTACGTTGTTCCCAGCCTACGCGTAGTGGCAATGACAATCATGAGTGGAGAAGGAGCGATTGAAGAAAGGTTGGTGCAGTTATTACAGCTCCAAGAGGATCAGTTCATGGCAGGTTTCCACCAACAAGTAGAGAAGGATTGACAGAAGTCATGGTGCGACCACCATGTAAAATAAAAATAATTCCAGCACTGAGATATGGTTCTCCTATACAACAGTAAGTTCGTAAATCACCTAGGTAAGCCATATATGCATTGGTTAGTACCCTATGTTATCAATTTCATCACTGACATAGGTGCAGTACAACTACAACAATTAGACGGATTATTACTACCAAAACTAGTAAATGGAAGCAAGCAAAAGCCCTACCAGGATAGCTACATTTGGCGCCAATGTTGACAGCCATGCAAATGAAAAAAAGGCAAATCATAGCAAATTTTGAAGCTTGGCAATATCGAACGAAGCACAACATGGTAAAATCAGACAATAAATGTTGGAATTAAACCTAACGGGCAACGACGCAAGTGGGAAAGACCCACATTTATGGATAAATTGAACTGTTATATTTATAGAATAAACATCATATTTGGTCGATATTCAAGGGATTTGGAAATTACAGTCAAAATCCTTCACATGGGAGCAATGGAGGCTATAAGAATCTCCCATGAGGCATGGGCTGAACCATTTTCAGCATTGAGAAGACGAATAAAAACAAAGGAAAGTATAGGAGAGAAAAAAAGAGTAAAGGAGATGAGAAGTAGAACAGTAGCCATGGCACAAATGATTTTGAGCACCAACATGCAAGGATTTTCGCTACATAGCATACCAATCATGGAAGAGAAGATAAAATTCAGACTATATCAATGCAACCACCTAGAAAGAAGAGAAGTGCAAATCACCCAATTTATTTGGAACGATGGATCAAATCAACTCGCAGTTCAACAAGGGCAGCAAAGGAATAAGTTGGCCCATCAATGATGGGAGGGGAGGACTCAATAATGTGGAAAGGGTCGACAATAGATGATATCCCAAATTATTTACCATCACGAAAGCCAGGAGCACCGATGGTACACATCAGTAAGAATCAAAAGTATAGCATCAAGATGTTGGCAACGCCAAAGGGAGTACATGTAACGATGAACGTCATTTCATGGTTGTTGAAGCTGCAATACAGTGATCACGACATTATGGCATATCCAGAATGCACAATGAAGACATATGAACATAGAGCGCATGGATACAAGCTTCCCATCACCAGATAACCAATGCAATGGGCATTTTGATTCAAGCAGTTGAGGTTGTTGGACATCATCCACATGTTGCATTTTGGGCGCTTGGAAGAGGTTAACACCTATGTAAAGCAATTTATATCATGTTTCCATGGTGGGTATCTATGGTTGGATGCAAACACTACTATATTTCGATCCAAAATACGACGGTTTTTTCCGACGGCGCGTGGATTTTTTATTTTAACAGTGCCAAAAATTAGGAAGATAATTTTTTTTTTTGAAATGGTGGTGATAAGCGTCGCTTAAGCGACGGCTAGGCTTGCAAGCGCCGCTTAAGCGACGGCTATCCTCCTAAGCGTCGCTTAAGCGACAGCTATCCTCCTAAGCATCGCTTAAGCGACGGTGCTTCAATTACTCATTCATTTAATAATGTCTTATCAATCATTTAATAATTTGTCGTAATTGATTAATTATTTAAAATGGAAAGCGACGCTTAAGACATTATCCCACACACATTAAAATGGAAAGGCTAGGTTCATTTTTCATATAAATAGATGTACGGCTAG
>LPNX010708201.1:0-30637 GCA_001517045.1 Pseudotsuga menziesii
ATATATATTTATATTTATATTAATATATATATATATAATATCTGCTAACAGATAGAGCAGGCGCAGCCTGCCGACAGATCTAAAAAATGTAGTATGAATCATTTCAATTCATTGTTTTAATGGCTTGTTAATTAGAATACATGCATGAGGGCTTAGACTTGATTCTATTGTTGTCTTGTCCACTCACATTTGTCTGCTCTCAACTCTATAATAGGCTGGATGGGAGATGGCTGCATGAGCCTGCCGACTGATAGAGCATGCGGAGGAGATTGCACTCGACACATGCTGTCCAGCTATTTCTAAAGTATATTTTATTTTGCTAATTATTCAATAAGTATTTCCTGACTACAGTATTATCGAAGTAAAAAGGATGTGATTAGCATGTTGAACATTTCCATAAATTTTGCTTAGTGCCTGAAAAAAAAAATGCTTCCAACAAAACCAACTCCATTTCTTTTTCTTTGTGATGGATTCGCTGCTCTTTGAAAACATCTATTGCAAATTTTTTCCTTGAAAGGGATATCGATATATATATATATATTGATATATATATATATATATTTTAATATATAGCTGGCTGGGAGATGGTTGCGTGAGCCTGCCGATTGATAGAGCACATGCAAGAGATCGCCAGATGGAGCACATGCTGGTACGAGGAAGTCACAGGGTTATGGCTGCACTGGAGGTGGGGTTGAGGAGATATTAAGTATTGCATCAAGGCTTGAGATATAATTGTTTTAATTTTTAATTTTTAATTTTTTTTCTTTTTATAGCCAACTTAATGTCGACAACTTAAAATTTCATGGCTAAGTTGAAGATTTGATACATCATGTTACAAGATCTCTCCCATAATATTCACTATCACTATTATTTTTTGCTGACATGTTACTAATGTTACATCACGTTACAATATCTCCCCCATACTGGACTGTAGAGCGCCTCTCGGCGCAAAGATTATGCCACCTGAACCTCAAGTATCTCCAGTAGCTCCATAATGAAAAAGTGGTTGAGGGATTTCCTCTCATCAAATCCTCTAAAGGTGTATGCAATGGTTGCTTGGTAGGGAAGCATCCAGAGTTGCCTCCACACTGGATTGTATTCACAGTGATGTCTCCATACCAATGCATACAACATTTATGAATAGATCCAAATACTTTTTTACCTTCATTGATGACTGTTCAAGCTACTGTTGGATCTACTTTCTCAAGCAGAATTCGGAAGTGCTTGAAACCTTTAAAATTTTCAAAGGCTTAGATGAGAACAATCTCGGGAAGACGATCAAAGAACTCATATCGAATAAATGAGGAGATTATGTCAAAAGATAATTACAACAGTTGTGTGCTTCAATAGGTATTCAAATGCAACACTCAGTCCCATACACACCACAAAAAAATGGTGTAGCTGAGAGGGAGAACAAATATTTGAAAGAGATGGATACATGCCTTCTTGAAGGAAGAAATATTCCACCAAATATGTGGGTTGAAGTAGTAAAATGTGCTTCGTACATCTATAACAGGGTACCTCGCAAGTCAGTGATTGGGGTCATTCCTTTCGAAGCATTGATGGGAAATAAGCCCAATGTCTCACATCTGATGGTTTTTTGCTCCAAAGCATGGGCCAAAATTTTAACTGACAAGAGGAAAGCCTTCTAAGCTCAGACTAGAGAATGAATACCTTTGGGATATGCAAATGATGCAAAGGAAAACAAAATGATGGTGATTCCAACCAAAAAGTGCTTCATAGAGTGCAGTACTGCTCAATTTGAATAAGACCAGGTGCATGATCCACAACCAGTTGAAGAAGAAGAGGGTATAATTACTAAACCAATTTCATTTGCATATGATGATGTCTTAACTAATATTTCAGATTCGGAGTCCAAAGATGAGGATAAAGATGATCAATATCTTGATATTGAGAATGAACCTCAAGTAGATCCAAATCCAGATCCAGCACCTGCTCCTAATCAAAGGCTTAAATGGTCCCAGAAGCTTATTAAAGTTGATGGGAATAGTGTTGGGGATCCATATGGAAGAAGAATAACACAATCTCAATATCAGGATGAAAACCTTGCACAATGCCATAAAAATCCACTTATTCTAGAGAGGTGATTCATGATGATGTGGTCAGATCCACAATCCTACAAGGAGGCTTTCCATGATTCAAAATGGCAGGAAACCATGAACGATGAGTTTGATTCGTTACAAGACAACCAGGATTGGAATCTTGTCTTTGTACCTCCTGGGAGAAATCTAGTTCAACGCAAACATATCTACAAGACCAAGCTAGCAGCTGATGGAACCACTACCAAGTACAAGGCTCAATTAGTCCCAAAGGGGTACTCACAAGTTCATGGACTGGACTGCATTGATACATTCGATCCTATTACAAGAATGGATTCCATAAGGCTAGTTTTGGCCATTGTAGATTCAAATAAGTGGGAGGTGCATCGCATGGATGTGAAAAGTGCCTTCCTACATGGTGACTGAGAAGAATATATCTACATGAGACAGCCTAAGGGGTACACTGAAGATTCCTCCTTGTTTTGCAAACTGAGGAAATATCTTTATGGGATCAAGCAAGCCATAAGGGCATGGTATGCCAAGATGGATGCCTTCTTACTGTCACAAAGTACAAGAGGTGAAAATCTGAATACAATGTCTACATGCAGCAGAAGGGATGTTTCTTACTGTTAATTGTACTGTATGTGGATGCTTTGCTCATTACTAATGTCTCAGCTGTTGGATTGAGAGGCATCAAGTCATCTTTGAGAAATGAATTCTCCATGACTGATCTAGGCCTGCTAACATAGTTTATTGGACTTGAGATGAATAAAAAATATTCGAGGATCATTATTACACAACCTAGATACATAGGATATTTTCTCAAAATATTCCACATGATTGATTGTAAAGCAACATCGTTCCCCTTCTTATCCGGCTTCAGGTTGGAAGAAGGTGGTTCCACACCATTGGTTGATAGTACACTCTATAGACAACTGATTGGTACACTATTACACCTCACCCATTTGAGTCCATCTTTATCTCATGTTGTGATTTTTGCTTCCATATTCATGTAGGAGCCACATGATCTGCATTGGAAAGCAACAAAATGCATCTTCCATTATGTGCAATGTACATGGGAATTTGGGATCCACTATTCTATTGGTACACAGTTAGACCTGATTAGTTTTACTGATTCAAGTTGGGATAGTGATATTACTGACAGGAAATCTACTTCAGGATTTGTGTTCATGTTAGGATCTACACCAATATGTTGTTCAAGCAAGAAGCAAGAAACTCTTTCTCTCTTCAGCTAAAGCAGAGTATCGTGGGCTGTGAATGCAGTTATTCAAGCAGTTTGGATACATGGGATTCTAACATAGTTTGGAATTCACAATTCTCCTTCAGTAGACCTCTTTTGTGATAATCAAAGTGCAATCAAGATATACAGTGATCTATTACAAAAGTAGCATACCAAGCACATTGAAGTCCACATGCACTACATCCGGGAACTGGTGCATAGTAATGAGGTTATTCTACGTTACTTCCCTATAGAGGATCATATTGCAAACATATTCACCAAATATTTCACTGAAAATAAATTTGTATATCTCAGATCTCTTCTTGGTCTAAAGGTTTGATTCAATTATTGTTCTTGGTTTTCCCACTCATTTTGAGGGTGTGGGGGGGGTGGGTTCCCATGAGGTTTTCCCCATTTATTCAGTTTATTGATAAATTATTTGTGCATTAGATTGTATGGGTGACATTCGGTCTTAGTTTCTAGGTCCCGGATTGTCCAATTTAGGATTATAGGGGGTGTGGAGGGTGTTAGGATTAGTTATAATCCTCCCTTTTCACCACCATAATCTAATTGTAATTTCCTAGCTTAAGAGTATGTTTCCACATCACTAGTTTTATGTGGAACCCATATGGGGCCCACCTAACACTTGATGTGCTAGTTTGCATGAGTTTAGAATCTCCATAGGAAAATACCTATAATTTAGAAACATTGGGTCATGGGAGTCCAACCATTATTTCACCCTAGTTTGTGTTGAACTATCCTTAGATGGGAATCAGTTAGTTCAACTCCAGTTACTCTAGCGCCACATTTCCATGATTCAAGGAGGTTATGCGCCTTTTCGTACCTACCTTGTTCCTTTAATTGACTGTGAACTGCTTTAGTTGTCCTGAGTTGGATTAGTGAGCTCTTAGTGGTGATTTTCTCACATTGAGTTAACACTGGCATCAGTCCAAGTTGGTGAATTTGAATTCTTCCTATTGTATCATCATTGTATTACACAGAGGTTAAGGATAATGGATGTAATGTTATGCTAACCAATTTTGTCTCCTAGTTGTTCAATTTCACCATTAATATTTGATCAGTGTACATTGAATTGTTTATTTTCTCCTTCAACCTTCTTTCACAGTGAATTCATTTAGGCATGAGGATCCTAAGCTTTGCTAAATTAAACAGAGAAGAGGATTGCCATTTTATTGAGACAACCACAAAGCATGAAACCACTCTACTCTCTATCATGGAAGATGATACTTAGGAGGAAAGAAGTGAAATCAAGATAGAGAGTCCCAACAAATAAATGAATCCTTGAATATTGAGAAATAAAAAGTTGAGGAAAGGCTTCAATAAGAGACAAAAGAAAATAATTAGAATAAGTGAAGTAGCAGTGGATCCAGAAGAAGAAAAGAGATAAGATAAATGGACAATGAACATTCCATACGATATTGATTAACTATAGCAAATTCAGCCTCAAGGAGGTGGAATCAACATTAATACTAGTCATGTTGTTTTTTAATATAATGAACTATTATCTTTTGTAATTACAGGAGATACTATGAGTACCTTATGTAGTTTTACAGTCTCAGAGATGACACAACAGGAAGTTGGAAGTGGAACATAGTATTAGTTTAGATGACAAGTCCTATCACATTCTTGGAGTAAGAAAAACAAAGAAGAGAAAATACACAGGCTAGAGTTAGGTCAATATCAAAGTTCGACCCTAACACAGATAAATTCAAAATAGTCACAATGAGACTCTAGCAAATAAAGCATATAAATACTTGCATCCTAATGAGTACAACACTTCACAAGTCATAATAGACACTACAAATCCCCCCCCTCAAAGATGACATATCAAAGGTGTAGGGGTCAAATAGCATAGTGTAAAACAAGTATGATAAGGTTGTTGCTGATCTAAGTGGATATAAAAGACAAGTTGAATCCTTCAAAACCAAAAATCAGTTCTTAAGCGCCAAAGTCAAAATCCTATAGTGTGAAAATCATAGGTTGCAGAGTTCTACAAATTAATATAGGGAATGGGACATAAGATTTAGCTAAAGTATTAACTTTTTTGGCTAAGGATCAAAGAATAAAAAAGTTGGAATATTCTCAGGCTACTCATGATTTCCTAGCTACTCTCCAAATAATGGCAAAGTATCAACAACTACAAGATGAGTTGCAATTTTTGAAAAGGGAAAATGCCCCGTTTATTGCATAAACAAATGTGAACGAGAATAGAATCAAAGAGATGAAAAAATTAGAAGCACATGCAAGGGAAATCAAAATTAAATTAGACAAGGCAACTATACAACTTCATTCCTATAAGATAAAGTTAGTTGCGAAAATAAGAAATTTGGAGGTTCCACCTACTCTCATTCAGAGCACAAGTTAATATGAACAAATATCCAACCTAAGTAAGAGGTTGGAGAAGATTTAGCAATAAATAAGTGAATGCAAAACCAAAGAAGTCAATAATAGGATGGAAATTCTCAAATTGGAGGACCTCACAGAAAAGGAAATGAAAGCCTTAAGGTACAAGGAATAAAACATGGAAAACCATAGCAAAAGGTCCATGATCTAAATAATAAAGTAGTTGAGATTAAATTAGAAGTGGACGATTTATTATTAAAGCATGAGGATTCCTTTTCTCAGATCCAAATGGTGGAGAAATTTATTTTTATCAAGCAGTTTTATGGAAAAACATATTCAAATATTTTCCTAAAACTTGATCCCATACACATTTTTTCTTAAATTTTTACAAAGTTTTCATAGAAGCAACTAAATATGTGGAAAAGAATAAAGTAGATATACAATGTAAATGTAGAGTTGTTGGGATAGCTAAAATGGTGATAAACACCTTGTCCCCAAATAAATTGAAGTTTATGAAAATATATGATAGGACAGGGTCTATTATGCAAATGGATAATTGTATCCATAAGTTCAACTCTCTTAGAATTCTTTAAGAAAAGATAAAGGGATCTACATCTGTAATCAACCCATTCTTTAAAACAATGAATTCCATGATAAGGAATGGGCTTCCACACCTTCAGAGTGAGGATCAGTGTCTCATATCAGAAAAATTATATAACTAAAGAATCCATGAAAATATGCATGATCTTACATTAGTGACTCAGAGAGTAAATCCACCCACAGAAGATGAACTGCTAAATGATATCTAGCCCTCAATCACTACCGCTACTTTGCTAGAGAATATTATTGGAATCCTGGGGGATGTGGACTACAAACCTTAATTAGAATTAGATAAATTATTCAGGATTTTGAAAGGCGGACTAGGATTGACTAATTGAGATTTGCAGAGCATGCAAGTTTTGAAAAACTATGTGATAGGGGAACAAAAACAACCAAAACTAACAGAGGGCACAAGAGAGCAACAACAACAACAACAAATAAATAGGGGAGGAGAATCATCTCAAACCCCTAAAAAACATATGTGAGGGACAATAAAGAAATGAGAAAAATGGTAAAGTTGGTGAATCTCAATTTGTCACAAGTTGTTTGTTTGAGAAATGAAAAGTTAGTTATGACATCTTAGTAGAAGATTTAATTATGATATTTTCTTGAATGGAATAGGTAACATTGAAAAGGGAGAACATATTTAATTTCAAAAAGAAGAAGAAAATAGAAGGTTCATTAATTTTCTCATAAGTTAAGAAGCCAAGGGAGTTTGCTAGGATCTGCAACATTATCCCTTTCTTTAGTATTCTCTCTTTCTTTCATGTAATGGATTAGATAAATCTTGTTATATAGAAGAGAACAATAGAAACAAGGAAGATATTAGTCAATACCCCCTAATGAATGCACTATTGTATTGAATAAATGAATATGTTGTGAATTTGGAACCAGGACTGAGGTGATTTGCCACTGGTGTTTGAAGGAAAAGTGTCTTATATTTTGTTTTGAATGTTTTTTCTAATGGCAGGAATGTCTATATCTATGTGCATTGAAACTATGGATCTGAAATTTATTAGGCCCATTTTATTTTCTATAGTTTCTTTAATGTATTTAATGGAGAGCTTTCAGTGCTTTGATGTTGAATATGTTTCATGAAGCTATATATTCACGCCAAGAAATGGTTATGATTAAGGAACTATAGTTGTTCATGTTTTGAGTTTTGTTGTCTTGAGAAATACTTGTGCCTCTGCTTAATATCAACACTTAAACCATTTTCATAAGTGATATTTTTCTTATGCACCTCGGATCTGTTTGGTGTGGAGCTTGATTATTATTTCAGTCATGTAAAATTTTGTAATTTGAGCATAGTCAATCTGAGTCGTTCATTAGATATCAGATCCAGTGGTAGAAATTATGTTAGGTATTTTATCCCTAGAAGGAAACCCCTGTTTTGTATGAGGAATTGTATTATGGTTGTGTATTGTATTGTGAAAATTGAGATTGTGAGAGAGAGCAAAGAGGAAGTTACAACGGATGTGTTGTAGGTTATATCCATTCATTTTGTTGGACGGTTTAATAGAAAGAAATGAGAATTTATGTGTGGACGTAGTCCATGTTGGGTGAACCATGTTATATTGGTGTCTTTGTTTATTATGTTTATGTGATTTATTTATTCATCTTGTTTTATGCTATAATTCTGCGATCATGTTTTTCTAACAATATCTTTGTCATAAATCCAATCAAGGTTTTTTTTTTTAGCTCGAGGGGAATCGGTAACTTGTCAAACTTGTCTGGGCCAGGCCCAGGATCAAATCCGCTGCTGCCACTATAACCCCTAAGGTATAAACCGGTAGCTTGCAAGCCAGGATATACTAGAAACTTGTGACTCAGCAAGGACCGAGACGTCCCGACTCCAATCCCGACAAGGGGCGGTAGTCTATCCAGGGGGCGCCTATCCTTTGAGCCTTATCACAGTGGGCCATGCCTCGGTGGGAATTGATCCCTGGTGGGCTGGGTGAAAACCACCGTCCCCCACCGATTGGACCCCACTTCATTGACAAATCCAATCAAGGTTTTTACAAAGTATATTTTCAAAGTACGTAGGGTGACAATATAGGATATATACCTTCCTTCTTAAGGCTTCCCTCCCTTGGTCTAAGGTCTATCTCATTGAACTAAAGTGGCAAAAGAATGGTGCTACTTGCACAAACCTCCTTGGTATTTCTATATTTATTAGAACCATTGTTGATGAGTTTAAATTGAGAGCCATCATGAAAGGTCAATGGTATATCAAAACTAGTAAAGGTAAAACATGAGGAACAACACATATCAACATACAAATAATTTAATGTCATTTTAGATTTTTAGGAAGATTGTGGAAATCCAAAAGGATGAACGAGGTGATATCCAAAATACGCCAGTAGGGATGCCCAAAAAAGTGTGCAAGGAAATGGACATAATTGCACCACATGAGGAGCCATCTCAACAACAACATGCTTCAAATGTATGAAATCGTTAAGATTTTATATTATGTACTTATAATTAAATTGTAATTTAGCATTAAATATTAATTTTCAATTGTTTTGTTGCAAAAAAACAAAACAAAATGGAACCCATTTAGCACATACGACATGATGAAAAGGAAAGAAGGGGTTGATAACAAAGTTTGTTGGTAGTTGTGATATCTTTATTATAACTTAAGATTTCATATTGGTTTTGAGCTTTATATTATACTTTTTTTTACTCCAACCATCCTTAGATGTCTTCAAATAGGTGTTAACATATAAACAAGATCCATTGGAAGAATTGATTGACATTGGGTTGAGTAAGGGTTGTGAGTATATGTTGGCATATCAAAATTTAATGGTGAAATATGTAAGTATCTGTATTGTTTTACTTATCTCATTTTATAATTAATAGTAAAAAAAAAATCCTTTATACTAAATCTATGATTTGCTATAGGGTATAAAACTTGCAAGAAACAAAGTATGAAGTGGAGACAATAGAAAAGTTGTTGAGAGAAGGCATGAGATTTTGGTTTTAAAGAATATGTATCATTCAAGACTCAATTATTTCTATGGTATGTTGCTTTTCAATTTACATTCATGTATATCATCCATTTTAATTTTTATTACTTCCATCAATGTAGATACACTCATTACACTTTATTTTTATGTTTGTAGATGGAAGTTGAAGAAGATGAAAACAATTGAGGCAATCAACAAAAAATTCGTCCAAATAACCCAAGTCAGGCATGTGGCTCGAGCACTAGCAATAGTTCCAAGGAAGAGTGATCATCCATATATTTTGGATGTTAATGCAAGCTGTGGTATATTGTGAAATATATGTTTGTGAAAATCAGACATTTTGTATAATGTATTGGACATAGTGTCGCAATTGAAAAACAACGGGTTACCAATAAGTGTAAAAATTACATGCATGTTGACATTTTTATTATTGTGGACTTTATGTTGTCCCATTTTGTATGACAAAGGGCCTCTTATTGATATATAATAAAATATTTTTTTATTCTATTGCATTCTCTAATGTTGTTGTGAAAGGTTACATCTCTAATTAAATATATGGATGCCTTAAAATTGCAATAGATGTGAAAATTTAGGATATAACAAATTAATCCAAATATCATATCCAAAAACAATAATTAAAATTCATATCAATACTACTATAAAAATATTTCAATTTTTTTATGAATAATGGAATTAAAAAAAATAAAATAAAAGATAGATATTCTAGTGTGTTGTTAGTAGTCATTGTTCACCGACCAAAATAAAATCACTGGTGCTTCTAATAGTTTCAATTGCACATGTGTGTTTGAGAGAATGTAGCAGTGGCGTGCTTAAAACAATAGAGACCTAGTGCAATAGAATATTGGTTGCATTCCTTGGTGGTTTTTTTACTATTACGCCCCAATGCATCATTGAACATTAACCACATCATTAAATTTTTAAAAAATAGCGTTAGTCAACATCTCACTCAACATTACCAGTGTGTTTTCCTTCACATATCACATTGGGGCTTTGTAATAGTTAGCAAGCACTGGTGCTTTATAATAGATCGTAAGCATTAGTGCTACCTATAGTATAAAGCAATGATGCATATTTGTTATAAAGCATCAGTTATGTTTAAATTTTTGTGTGCAGTGGTGCTATATATATTATCAAGCATCGATGTATATAATGCTTTCAATTTTTGGTGCGCAATGGTGCATATATTGATTTTAAAATCATCCATGCATTTTGAGTTGGTTATCATCGTGTGCTTATTTCAATTAAGTGCACCAATAAAAAAACCTCCACTAAAGTTTTCGACCATCGAGTTTCTTAAGTTATATTAAATTTATGTAAAAACCTCTCGTAAAAATCCAGAACCAATGGTGGAGGTTGTAGTGGAGGTTTTTTTGATAATTTTGACCATTCTTGTAACACTAAAAACCTTTCCTATAACCTTCGCTACAGGGCCTTTTCCTTGTAGTGTCCACTGAGCCAATTCTGCATCCATAAATCCAAAGTGTTCACCATGTAGCTAGTTCTATCTATGAATAGTAATGAATATAAGATTCCTTATCTAAGTTAGATATATGTATCCTTGATCTCTTAGCTCTTGGACAATAGCCTTTGGGATTCTACAGTTTCCCCTGCAACCAACCCATGGATCCATTCCAATTCTGACCTTTTCACATGTCTATATATTTCATGCAATCCTCTCTTAGATCAAATCAAAGGATAGTAGTATTTCCTTCCATATTACAGAGATATTAGAAGACTATTTTCCCTGGTTCTAAACCAATCTATAGTATTCATTAGATTGATGTACTTGTTCTTTACAACTATGACCCACAATCCATTTCCTTTCAAAATCCTCCAAACATTCTTTGTAGCTAAAGCATGTGAAAAATAGTGTAGGTATTTAATCCCCAACCTCCAAACCCCTTTGGTATTTCAATTTTCCACTAGGATACGTAGTGAAAATACTTATGATCATTTCCACCTTTCCACAAAAAAATAAAATTGATCTTTCTAATATGATCAAGGACACCTTTGGGAAAGAAAGATAATGAAAACCAATAAAATGGTATGGCCTCCAAGATAGCCTTCATCAACATGACCTTCCACCCTTGGAAAGACACTTGTTGCACCAAAGATAGAGTATTTTCTCAACTTTCCCAATGATCCATATCCAGTCTTTGTGATTGTAATGATTTGGATTAAGTATTAAACCTAAGTACTTTAACCAGACTACATATCGATAGAGGGGAAGGTGAAAAGATTATTCAACTAGTCCATTTATACCTCGTCCATATTCAAATATGACATTGAGGAGTTATGCTCATTAAATACCATCCTTGTAGCATTTAAAAAGAAAGACAAAATATCTTTCAACTTTGAGGCCTCCCTTCTTATTCCATTACAAAACAACAAGATGCCATTTACAAATAACGGTGAGAGAAATAATAGTCCCCCTACTTTTGTTGCATGGAAAGAACCTACAAATCTAGATTGATATATGATTCTACTCAAGCCTTATACAACCAGCAAAATAATAGAGGAGCAAGTGGGAATCCCTGCCTAAGGCCTGTCCCAGGTATGAAAAAAACTAAAACAACAAAGGAAATTGATAGAATGCAAGACATGATCTAGTTGACTAAAGCATGTTGAAACTTCCACCTATATCAAAATGAGCCTAAGGTAGAACCAACTAACCCTCTCATTTGGTTTTGACATATATACCTTTATCACCATGGAATGTAAATTTTTAATTTTCAAAGAGTGCATGACCTCCTATGCCACACCAATAGCCTCATGAATTTGTCATCCTAAGAGGAAAGCAATTTATTCTTGAGAGATGGATTTTGAGAGAATTCCCCTTATTCTCCTAGAGATGGTATTCGCAATGATTCTATATATACATTTACGTAAAGAAATGGGTCTAAACGCGTATGTTGTACATGCCTGTCAGAATTTGGCATGAGAGAAATAAAAGTAGTGTTAAGAGGTGCCAAGATTCTACCATTTTTTCTTGATTCTTCAATGAAAACTAATAAATCCTACTCAAATAGCTTGATGAATCCATTGTAAAACTCAACTCGCAAACCATCTGAGCCTAGTATTTTATCCTTCTATAGTGAGAGGATAACTTCTTTTAGCTCATCCATGGTGACTTCATCCATGAGAGGTTCATTTTCCTCCTTGTCCACAAAGGATGGAAGAAAATCGACTATTATGACCATATCAACCATGGATACCCTTTCAACTTCTTTAGAAAATTGCTAAAGTGTGAGACACTTTATTTTTCCAGCACTTTAACACTTGTGACCACATTCCCATCATAATCCTCAAGATTCCATATTGAATTAACTTGTTTCCCATGATTGACATGACGATGAAATAATTTTGTGTTGTCATCACCCTTATGGGGCCAAATCGCCCTTCTCTTTAGTCTCCATGTTGCCTCATTTTCTTCAAGTACTTTCCTTCTTTTTTGTTCAAGGTCAAATGATTCCTTACTTTGCACATCATCCCTGAAACTAGTAGGTTATTCCACATATAACAACTCTAGTGCATCCTCTTCCTCCCTCAACTCCCAGTCCATCCTCACTTTCCTATCAACTTCCTATTTAGTACACATTTTCTTCACAAATTTCAGTTCTAAAGGAATTGTACATTGGCATATATTCTACTGGTATCATCATTGAGAACCCAAGTAGCTTTGACCACATGAATATATTCCTTGTATTCAATCCATGTGGAATTAAATTTATAAGGGCTTGGAGATTTTTCTTGACTCGTGACTGCCTCCAAAAATACTGGAAATGATCAAATTCTCCACTTGATCCCACCCATTTCCTTACCAAAATAGAGGCCTAGAGAGTCACTTCATTGATAAGGAATCTATATCTTAGACATCTTATCATTCCTAGATCTCACATTTCTCCAGGTTAGTCTCAACTTCATAGGGGTAGTATCATAAATATTATTCACCTCAAACATTCTCAGGAAAAAATCTGTGAGACTGTCTTTCTCTGGCATCGGGCCCCCATATCTCATCCTCACCCAAGGATAGAGTTAGGTAATCACCTAGGATTACTCTGCCACAATCCAATATCTATATTTTGAAGATTCACTCCCAAAACATAACTCTATGAAGATATGGCTATCTATATTAACCATTGTAATCTCCATATTGAGCTCCATTAGAAACAAAGAAGTTCCTAGACTTGAAGGAAAATCCTAATTGTTAGTACACTTGAAGGACATCAATATCTAATCCTTTATGATACCCTTGATATTTCATTCGCATCTACATTGTCAAAATCTCATAACAAGTTATTCTTGCTATAATTGAGCAAGTGGCAATATGCTAAACTGCTAATAAATGGTTGACAATATAATGGATGAATGATCACGATGACTTAAGACTGTTATTCTTGCTATAATTGAGCAAGTGACAATATGCTAAACTACTAATAAATGATTGGCAATATAATGGATGAATGATCGTGATGACTTAAGACTGTTCTTTACTTAGTTTTTTCAAAATAAACGACATAAAATAGAGAAAAATGTAGATAAAAAAAAAACAATTTTAATGCAATTATAAAATTGTATTAATTTATTTTATATATTTTTATATTTTAAAAATAATATTTAGAATTTCATAATAAATTTATTTTCCATAATTTTTAAATATTTTCATATTATAAAAAATAAAAACTATAATATATATAAACACAAGTTTGGAATGAAATCAATAGAATATACAAACATATGAACCAAATAACCCAAAAACGGTCAACATTCAACAAACTTTGTGACATTATCAACGTAGACAAAGGACGAAATTGAGAAGCATGCCACCGAGGACAAAATTCTCTGGCACCCGAGAGTTAGTCGAGTCCTTATGATGTTACTACTTTCATAGTGAAATCAATTCAACATTTAAGCTATATGTAACTATTTTCCTATAAAAACACTAAATCAGAGCTTTTAGCATTATGGGTGTTGTTACTGTTTTGTTGGCTAAATAGGATTGTTTTTCTTCAGATTTTTGGGTTTTTTTTACTATCTTTTTTAGCCATGGGAACAACAACTTATTTTATTAGGAGAAAAATAACATTTCCTTGATATTCATATGAATCAAAGGAAATCTTTGTTCATCAGCGAATATTACATCTCAGCAAAGTAAACAACTTCTTCAATACATCCTTTCACATCTTGGGAGTAGAACTTCCAAAACATACATAGGGGATCGAGCAAGAGAAGCATTAGCAAAATGTATCCATTGGTTTGCAATACCAACATTTACCTAATATGTGAAGAAAGAAGTCATATAAGAACTTCCAATTCCCCTCCCGAATCAGCCCAACAACAGCATTCTACTTCTGGCAGATCAATAATTCTGAGGAGGCACTCAGCTAGCAAGCAAATCATAATAGCACTAGTCCATTCAATCATCAGACATGATATTCTATAAAAACATAGTCACATAAAGTGAAATAATAGCTCAAAAGAGCTGTGCTGAGCCACGCCCTATGCATGCTCCCTCAATATATTCCATGTATTTAAGTAGCCCAGCTGAAATATGGAGTGCCTCCTTAGAGAGACGATCCGCCTAGATGTTGAATTCTCTGTAAACATGAGTTGATTTGAGATGGATAAAGTAAGATCTGAGATTCTAAATCTCTTTACACCAATCTGCCAAATCAAGAGTCTCGAATGAAGCTAGTCCATTGAACCAGTTGATGATGGTTGAAGAGTCCCCTCTGAATGCAAGTATGGGAGCCCATTGTGCTTTGAAAAGATGAGAAGTACCCACAGTGCAAGTAGTTCTGACCGTGTGTTTGTGCTCAGGATGCATCCAATTTTTAGGAAGAAGTAATGATCCTTATTTAACATAAGGTGTACTCCTACACCACCCTTACTTAAGGCTGAGGCTCCGTCAAAAGACCCAGTAGGAAAGTCATATATCAGAGATAAGTCAGATACATTTCTGGGAGTCCTTGTGTGCACTTTCACTTTGTGTTTTGATAGTTGTTCTTTAATAAAGTGGATAGTAAGATTTGATGGTGGACATAGGTCCTCGAATATTACTCTATTCCTCATAAGCCAGTTCTTCCAAGTCATGAGAAAGGGAAGATACCTCATCTCTCTTTCAGTCCTAGTCCATTTTATAACATTGAGGAGATATGTCGGCTCATTCTAGCTAATGGCACGATGTAGAATCATACTGAGACCCAAGATGATATCCTTAGTAAATCTACAATCCACAAAAAGGTGGTAGACTGTTTCTTCATCACACTTACATAAACAACATTAGTTTGGGCCTGTCCAACCCTTTTTGAGCAAACTGTTCGTGAATTGTCCTAGGTATTAATCTTGTTGTGCAAGCTGAGCCAAACAAAGTAAATAATTTTCAAATGTAAATTGTATTTCCATATGTTGACCAAGATTTTTTCAGGTGAATCCTGGCAATGATAATGAGCAATACATTCATATGCCTGATTTGTAGTTACTTGTCCCAAGTGTTTATCATACATCCATACCAAAGAGTCTCTTTTTTCTGACAGTCGAACGCATCCATGAGTGAGTCCCCCTATATAGTTATTCCATTTAACCTTCCAGTCCCCCTCCAATTCAAGTTCCTCTACAGAGAGCCAATACTGTTGTGTGATATAATTTGTTCCAATGATATGTGCATCAGCCAGAGAATAAATGTCGTAGTCCTCCAAATACAATCTGAGATTCTCAGGTAGGATATATTCAAAGCTAGAACCAACAATTGGATCCACTCCAATCTTGATGTATTTTCCATTCCCAACACTCCATCCCAGCGAGCTCGTTAACCACGCTAGTGTTCTAACAAAACCATTCCAAATATGAGATGTGCCCTTAAGCGAGAAGGAGCAAGAACGAATCCAATCAACCACAGATCTGTTTTTTAGATATTTGAAGGAGATGATTGTAGACCAAATACCATTACCCTACAGTACCATCCAAAGGCATTTGAGTCTGAGAGCCTAACTGAACCATTCCAAGTTTAAAATGGGAACAACAACTTCCTAAGAGTATATCCAACAACCTATAAGCTAGATATACCAATAACTTGTGACTTAGGAGGGGTCGAGACGTCCCGAAGCCCACCAGGGTGAGCCATCTGTGACCTCCAGAGAGATAACACATGTTCTTAACCATTAGGCCCACTCATGTGCTCTGGTTTTCCTTGACTATCAATAATTACTTCAATAAGAAGTCAAGGATAGGTCACTTTTACTCTCCCATTGGGTTGTTAGAATTGTAGAGCTTCAAACGCTCTTTAGTGAGCTGCAGATCAATAATAAAGTAAAACATTGTAAAAAAAATTAAAAAATAAAACAAATAAAAAGTAAAACAATGTAGAAAAAATAAAAAGTAAAACCATATTAAATAGTTAAAGTATTTATTTAATGTGGTAAATTGTGATGAGTTTAAGTTAGCATAGATTGATTTAAAACCCAAATTTATTATACATCCAGAAAAATCCAAGTTTAAAATAGAACTATATTAATTATATTAAAAACTCTTCAATACATTTTACTTTCAAATCATGTATTTTAAATATAAATTTTCATAAACCTAAAAACTTAAATTGATTGAATATAATAAATACTCAACTAAATTTATAAATTTAATGTTAAATATATTTATAATTTTATTTTATTTTGAATTTTTTTATAAAACATAATCATAATGAACCTGAAACTTAATTTCATTTACAATAACGAGTACTCAATCAAATTTTGCATTGATTATGTCTGGGTTTTTTTATTTATTTTTAAATGAGACATAGTCACAATCTTGAACATAAAGGCTTAGGTTTAAATTTGATTTTTTGTTTCATAAGTTTTTGGGCTTTTAATGAGACATAGTCACAAACTTGAACATAAAGGCTTTCTAATTTTAGTAGTAATAATGAGTACCTAATGGTCTATATTTTTAAAGTGTTTTTGGTTATTTTTAAATGAAAGTTTCAATCTTAAAAAAAAAATTATTTAATTTCAGTTGCAATAATGAGTACTTCGTCTAAAAAGTTTGATACATATGTGGACTAGGACTATGTCTATATTTGATTTTTTTTTTATTAAGTTTTTTGAGTTATTTTTTAAATGAAACATAGTTAAGTATTTGTTAAGTTAAAATACGATGAAATATATTTTTAATATTTTAATTTAATTATTTAGGTATTATTAATATATAAGAATAAGTGATTAGGAAACTTACTAATATTTTTTCATGTGTATGGATAAATCTCAAGGCTAAAACTTATGACCTCTTTTTTCTAAAAAAATGTGCCCAAGTCTTACCAATTAAGCCTTCTTTTTCCCTCTCTCCACCAAAGAAGTTAAGTGAAGCAATTTTTAATGTTTGTTATGGCTTATGCACCAAAGAGGTCGAGTAAAGCATTTAAAAAAAATTTGTGGCCAATTACTATGTTTCATGGATAAGACATAAGGCTCCTCTCTCTCATTTTTTAAAAGTTTGTGGCCATTTGCTATTTTGAAGCAATTCAATTATTAATTATCCTTTCCAAAGTTTCAATGAAATATTTCAATCAATGTCTTCAATTTCTTTTAGTTAATTTTTGTTTTTTAATATTTATTAACATTTATTAATATATCTCTCAGAGTTGTCATTGTTTGTGAGCGTGGATATGAGTGTATCTCACGTGTTAGTGCAATTACAAATAAAGGAAAATCTTTGCCAAAAAAATTGTCACAGACAAATGTATCAATCAAAATTCCAGCATAATGTTAATGAAGTTAACAATCCATGGTGCTCAAAGTAGGGATAACATCATAAGTGGATTGGATCCACTACTCAAACTAGTGAAATATGTCCATGGTGATGTAAATGGTCACAAGAATCAAAGACCCCCTTCTCATGGAGCATAGGCCTAACCCCGTCATTTTCCTTTCTACATACATCATTGATTTACTTAGCTACAAACTTCTCACCCTAAATTTGAATTGTTGTAGATTCAAACCGTCATTTGCCAAGTAAAGTGATTGCTTACGATTCGAACTCTTGAACAAAGCCCCTCCCTGTCGATAAAAGAACAATTTATTGTTCATAAATTCTAAATGGTTTTAAACCTTTTTTTGGAAATTCATTTGATAGAGGAACAAATGAATAAGTTGCAATGTATTAAGGAAATGGGGTGGATAAAGAATCCTAGAGGAATCATACCTATGTCTTTGATTTTATTCGAACGGAAAAATTTAAGGTATAATTGAAGGCAAAATGATTTAACTAAAACCTGCACGAATGTAAATCATAAGAATCCTCAATCCAGCTTGACGCATAGAAATACTAAATGCTTTAGTAGAGAAACATAATCAAATAAAAATGAACCCAATTTTGTAACATTTACCAAGAATACAAAATGGAATACATAACTTCAACCAATACAACTACAATGGAGGTCACAAGCGAATAGGGAATAAAGAGGATATGGGAAATACCTCACTAGTGTTAGTAGGTAGAAAAGACAGTTTGTACTTTCATTGAAGGAGGATCACTGCATTGAAGGAGAGCATGCATGTAAGTGTAGAGTCTGCAGATGCATTGAAGGAATGTAGGTAAGTGGAGACATCATCAGGTAAAAAATGTTCAACATTTGAAATGTTCTAGATGGTCGTCTAATGGAAATCCAATGCCTGGTAATCTTGCAAAGGCAAGAAAAAGAACATAGGATTCAACAAAGGGAAAACACCTTACAATGTAAATATATTTAGAAAATTTAATATAATCAATATATTTGTTTATCTTGTTCCAAAGAAAAAGTCATCATTTATATTACAAATTGAATCAAATTACATTGGTTTTGTACATATTACACATCTCCCCCGTACTGGCAAGTAAAAAACGCCTTTCGGGGAAATTATGCTTATATATTTAATTTATGTTTTATTGACAAATAATTATCAATGTTAACTTTTTCTATTTTTTCTTCTTGCCCTTCTTTTGAAAAAAGTTTTGTGGTGACCAATTGTAATGCTAAATTGAAATTTACAGATTTGTATGGAGGACAAATTCATTATCAAAATCAGATTTGTCAAATTATTTAAGTCTCTTCATTCCCCTTGTTTGGACTTCATTTGCAACTATGACCCTTGAAGGGGATGCCCAATATTCTTGTCTTTTTTCTAACCTCCAACTGGATTTGATTCCTCAATATGCACTTCTAAACAGACATTGTTACCCTTCTCTAAAATTATTGTTAGTCAATTTCTTGCATTCTAATAATATTCATCATTCAAATACGATTGCTCACATGATTTCTAGCTTTTTGGTTTTGGTTTACATCCTTTGTTCATTTTGTAGTTTGCTTGCGCATAGGGACAACAATCCTAAAGATGTCTTATTTGTTCGTAGGATCAACACTGAAAAGTTGTATTCTCGTAATCCAGAACAGGAACCTATCTAAATTTGTCTCTTTATATTATCGTGTTGTCTAATAGACACTGGTGATGTTGATCTCAACATATATTTGGGCATAGTGAAAAAATTTAATTTAATCCACTCAAGCTCTATTTTTAATTCATACCCAAGGTATTCCCAATATCTTCAAAAATCGATAAGTGCAAAATATGTAGTGGCATACTTAGGATTAGAATACAAACTAGGATTTTGCTGACAAACATAGTGATAGGGCCAAAATATGATAACCACAAGGTAATTAAAAATCCCACTCTTCTCCATAACCACAAACCCTTCTATGAAATTTTTCGATGATCAAATATAATTTGGAAACTAAATAGTACAATTTTTTTGGAGCATAGATATACCCTTATAGTGCTTTGTCCAGGTCAAATAAATCATCTCCTCTATTCCAATGTGTAGATGAACACATGCATGGAATATTTGAAGTGATTAATACAAAATTTCATCAAATTTGAGGCAATCAAAGGATTTGAGATTCTTCAAATATGTGTTGGTATATTGTAATGGGTTAGGGATTGGGAGAAATGAGTCAACTTAGGATTAAAACGAGCATACATATAATTAATAATGAGAGAACATAAAACCACATAGCAACACATTTAAGATAGCCACACAATGTTTAAGTGAAAAACCCAAAACTGAGAAAAACCACCATAATAGATCTATTACCCTCCTTGACCTAAACCAGTCAAGTCAAGTCAAGTGAGCTAGCCATCACTCACCTCCAAGACACTTTAAAATGGACCCTTCTCAAGCCTTATAAATACTTCCTTACATGCAATACCATGGGCCACCAAATACCATGGAAAAATACCATTGGCCACCAAATAACATGGGCCTAAATATGTGCTAGACTTAAACCACCTTTGACTCATTCCCGAGTTAAGGTTAACCCTAACAATCCCCCATTTAAGCTTGACTTGTGGATCTCACATACACCACCCTATCACCCTGGTCTATCTCCTAAATTTACCGGTGAGTTACCAGGGGTATGCATGCCTTACGAGGTCTTACAACCATATGCCCATTTACATGCAAACTGCTCCATTTTTTGCATGTGTCTTCATGGTGACTACATCATCACCATATGTTGCTTCATCCTCTTTTTTTTCCATGCTCAAATTCTTTCTCATTTTTCCATGCTCCTTTTGTGCCTGCATCCTACAACCTTGTCATTGACATCCATATAAAAAGATTCCATCTACTAGATTACATGGGTCCTCGTCCCCTGTAATCGCCAGTTCTCTAGCAATTATCTTCACATACATGGTTGATCAATCATGGTCCCATAATTGAGATTAAACCATCTCACATTCCTCCTGTAGTCAAAGACTCAACCTCTCTTATCCACATCAAGCTAGGCTACGAGTACACCTACCACCCTTGTACCTACCCAGTGGTTCATTCCACAACTTGATGCAACATCCCTTATTTTCACATAAGAGGGATACCTTGTGCTTCTAGTACATGGAGAAATTATATTCTAACTGGGAACCAAAAAATACTTCTAGGGGTCAGGTACTACCGAACATGCACCCCACAATTAATTCAAAAAACTATTATATGGAGCCTCCTCAAGCCTTATAAAGACTTCCTTACATGCAATACCATGGGAAAATACCATGGGCCACCAAATACTATGGAACACCAAATACAATGGAAAAATACCATTGGCCACCAAATACCATGGGACAAAACATGTGCTAAACCTAAACCACCTTTGACTCATTCCCAAGTAAAGGTAACCCTAACAAGTTATGCAATAAAAAATTAACAACCAGTTGTAAATATACATTGTCAAACAAATTGTTCTGGTCGAGTTATAGATGCAAGCATAAAATGGGAAATTTTACAAGATGATGTGATTTTTATCATGTAATGATCAAAATGCATAATTCCAATACTAATTTACACATAGTGTTTATTTTAATAAATAACAATAAAATAAAAAATTAGTAGTTTGAAATGAACTTGAAACAAATAAAGAGAAAAATGCTTGAACTTATCTATGTGTGAAATAAAAAATATGCAATCTACTAAATTGAACAACCATGCATTAGGAAAACACCCAAAGCCACAAAGCATTGCTTACTCTTTATAGTTTCTTGTTAGTACAACTCATACAAAATTAATGAAAATATTATAATGCTATGGGGAAGTGTTGTGTACCAAAGAGTGTAAGGACAATGCTTGTGTGAGGTAGGCTTCATCGTGATACAAAAATAAATAATTCATTAAGATATTCTAGGCTATTAAATAAGATTGCATGATATTTAATTATTTATTTTCAAAGGAAAACCTCGTAATTAGGAAATTTAAGGGATTATTCCCCATATTCATGGATGACATTCTTGGTAACCCCATTGGCATAACTAGAGAACCTTACATTGGGGGATTCAACCATGCACTAGCTAGTATAGAACTAACAAAAGAGGCTTAACAACATTGGTGAGTGTAAAGACTATGCTTGTGTGAGGTAGGTCTCACCATGAGATAAAAATGATTAATTCACTGAGAGATTCTAAGGGATTGTATAGGATTGCATGATATTTATTTATTTATTTATTTTTTAAGGAAACCCAATGGATTCTTCCCCACATTCATGGATCATCTTTGGTAACCTCATTGACATAACTAGTGCACCTCACCTAGGGGGATTCATTTGCACACTAGGTAGTATAGACCTAGCCAAAATGACTCAACAACATTGCTGACAAGTGATTGAGTTAGCCCCTTGAGCTACATAATATATATTTATACATTAATTATGTGATCAAATGATTAATTGAATTGGTCCATAATGGTCATTCTACATGCTCCAAAAATGATAATGTTCACAAGCTTATAATCCAAACCACATGCTAGTAAATATAACACATTCACAACAACCGCTACGATGAACTAATTTCACATAGGAAATGTTGGCACAAAATTGAGACCTACATTCTTGCACATTGGCCAACAAAAGGGAATGACTATGGGGGCAGGTACTTGTACAAATACCAAAGCTGAACTGATAGTGCTTTGGGCTTTGCTGTCTGTGACAAAAATGATGGGGATTCCATGTCTGAACATTTTTGGTGATTCAGCTGTCATCATAAATTGGGCAAAGGGCAATGCTGCTCTGAATCCACCGAATCTTAGTCATTGGTGTATGGATACAAGAAGCCTCAGTACTTGGTTCCTTCACTTGTCTTTCAGTCATACTTATTGTGAACACAACCAGCTTGCAGATAGACTATCAAAATCAGCCCTGTCTTTGGCTCCTGGATGTGGTAAATTTTCTGAATTTCTTGATGGCCTTTTGGCCTCTTCTAATACTTTCCAGCTCTTTTGATCTCGATGCAGGAGCTTGTTCTCCTCTTTTTTGCACCCCTTTGGATGAATATGGAGTGGGCACTTTTGATAGTAGCTCTACGCTTTTGTGTTCATGATTTTTTATGGCTGATTGGGACTGAATTCTACTGTAGGTCCTTCTTTTTGACTTGGCTCAAGTTCTCGGTTGATGAGTACTGAGACCCTTCCCCATGGCCAGGTCTTGAGTGTTTGAGGCTCGTTTCTAGAATCTAGCTGAAACGAACTTTCTTCATGATCTTGTTTGATTGTAACCCTATGATAGGGATGGTATATCAGATGCCCTTTGATTCTATATATTGAATAACAAGGACAGGCTTTTTTCCTTCTGAAAAAAAAAAGTTGAAAAAACTTCACTTGAATTTTATCCATGGTGTACCACTTTACAATGTAGGACCATTGTCCTTCAACATGGTCCAATTAAGTTTGGATTCCCTATCTATATTCCCACTCTTCATAATATAGAATTGTATCTTGTTCGAGTTTTACCCAAACTTTAGCAACAACATGGTCCAATTAAGTTTGGATTCCCTATCTATATTCCCACTCTTCATAATATAGAATTGTATCTTGTTCGAGTTTTACCCAAACTTTAGCAACTAACTCTTAAGAAGGAAGCACAACAAATTCATATTCATCAGTAATGACCATTAATGGCTTATAGAGCTTGACGTACTATGCATTGAGGTTGAGATATATTCCCATATTGACGAAGGTTAAACTTGAATGCATTCTCGCCAATTTGCTTGATGATAGTGTAAAGACCATATTCTAAAAACTTGATTTATTTTAATTTATCCTTAAAGTGCAAACTTTACCACCTAATTATATATTTTATTAATTATGTCCAAACTATGGAAACTAAGTCTTCACGGGATACGTAAAACAAAATTTTATATTCAACATTGATGTCTAATAAGAATTAGGAAATTTACATTAAATATTAGATGTTATGATCATTAACCCTTAAAATTAAATGACAAACAATATGTTAAAACATGTAGCACTTTATTCCATATTAAAACCCATAAGGTAGGAAAACACCACATAATGATCTTTTTATTGAAAGATCAACTCTTCACTGGTTTCTCTAAAGGGGCAACATTCTAATGAGATAAAATCCAATACATTATTCATAAGGAATCCATTCTTATTTATAGATAGCAATAAAAAACAAATCACAACCAAATGCTAACTATTAATGGTCCTATTTAAATAGGCTACATTACATTTATTCAAGGAAAACTACTTAATGGGCCTTAATTTTAATAATAACAAACAATATAATAGACCTAGTCCACCTATATTAAATGGTTATTATTCCTATACTATTGTGAACTATAGTGGGTTGTTTGGATCCCTTTATATCCCTGTGGATGATCCCACCATTCCATATACCTTTAAAAAGTGTTTCCCTTAATACTCGAAGTGAGAATGTATCATTATAAACCATGGTCCCATGTACAAGTGTCGACTGCAACACTAAATTAGTTTAAGATACTAGGGTCCATGTACTAGCATTGGATTCAATGTTGAAATTGTTCAATAAGCCTATCCATAAACCTAGGTCCCATGTTGATATGATCATTCTGACTCCCAACTAATGACACATGAAATCAATGAATAGTTCAGTATTATGCTACAAATTCCCTTCATGATCATGTGGATCCAAATAAATAGAACCATCCATATCCTTAATATCATCTACATAGTTTTAGAGGTCAATTGTGGATTTGGAAGGAACATTGTCACTGCAAAATATGCAAACTGAATACTGGTAGTCATAATTGAATCCTAACTCCACTCAATGATGTTCACTTTAGATGGAGAAGTATGGTAATTAAAGAGATGTCGAGATTGTTTATCTTCCTATAAATTACCACTACACATATATTATTCCTCGCCATCATTATGTAAATAACACCAACCATATATGTCTCTTGTATACTAGTCTTTAATATGTCTCCAATATTCCAACCTTTAGATTGCTTCATAGGATTCATGTAGTTTTTGTACTCATGTTCTCCATAAGCAGTTGCACTATACAAACTAGTGCAGGGTCGGGTCAACCATAGCCAACCTTTCCAACACCTCTAAGATCTAGTGACTCCTACAATTAGCAAGACTGCCAAATTTATCCCTCGGCCAAATTCTGAGCTAAATTGCCTCCCCGCAATTCGGCTTCTGCAACCTCCTTTGCACAACAACCTTTCCGCAAGACGGTTGCAGGATGCAGAATCAACGTTTCAAAGTTACTACCCCACAACTTTCCTTCCACAACATCTCTTTCGCAAGTGGGTTGCGAGATGCGGGATGCGGGATGCGGGATGCACGACCAACTCCCCAAAGTTTCTCCCATGACCTTCCTTCAGCAACTTTTCCTCTGCAATTTCCCCAACCATCAAATATTTGTATCCTTCTTCATGACCGTCGATCTACTCTTTGGCGCGGATCTCACAGATATTTGTGGATCTGTTATTGTCCTCGCAACTTCCATTGCTGATCTCTCCTGGACCATCAAATCTCTGTCTGCAGACTCAATCTCCACCGTCATTCTCTGCGATAAAGTGGATAAGGCAGAAAACTTGTGTGTTGCACCGATTGATCATGGAATCGATCAATCCAGCCTGCAAACTTGAACAGTAATTATCCTAACACTCCTATGAATGCATCTACGATCTATTTCAACTGTTTAAGCAACAATTTAATGCGTGAATCAACCATTTCACAGAAATACCCAAATATTTAGAAAATCGCCGAAGTCGGCTCCGCATAGGCACACAGTTCAAACAATAAATGCATAGATGCAAATAACACTATAAACACACAACTACTCTTCCTATTAAGCAAACACACACGCACACCACTCGGCTCGCCTTCCTCTGTCTTCTCAAAATATTTGCAAGCGAAACCAAACGCAAGTCTGTCCATCTCTCTGCAAATGAGATTTTAACCCGGAATAACAGAACTGAAGAACAAAACCCCCTCTACTTCTCTAATATTCCTATTTAACCTAAACTGTTACCTAAAACAAACAAAAGAGAGCATGATGGAAACATCCCTATCTCAACAAACAAACTATGGCTTGATCTCCACGCAGGGAGTCATGATCTGCCATCATGCCTATCAGTGCTAACAAACTATGACTCAACAAAACAACCCAAAAATCTGCCACAACATGTGACCAACTCATCACATTGCTGGCATGCCACTATGCTCCTGCATCAGACTCCCATGCTTGAAACTTTTCATGGGATCCTGTCCATGAGCTCCCTTCCTACAACTTTTCTGTAAGCTTGCAGCAGATACTCAAAGTGTAAGTTTGAGCAGTGTTCTCATCTTGAACAGTCCCTCCAGCCATACCATCTAGCACTTTTCCAGCAACACATTCCTGGTACATGTTCTGACTCTAAAAAATAGTCATGTTCACCTTTCACTTGACCTGCAAATCAAAACAGACCACTATCCATCACCATCCTTGTGATCTTTAAAAGAAACCATGACCTCTTGGTCATCTAATTTTAACCTTCATACCTCCTGGATCCCACATCTTTCTTTGTAGTTGTTGTTGTTCATTAGTCCTGTAATGAGCTTCCCAGTATTCCACAGTCATCCAAAATATTGTCTGAACCTCCCTGTCATTGTTCCTTTTACATCTCTGCATGAGATGCCATAACCCATCTATCTCCTCATCCAGTTGGCTTCCTTGCTGAAACTTTTCTGTCTGGATTCCCTTCTCCACCGCAACCTTCATTTTCCTAGAATGATAAAGAACTTCTAAGTCTTTCTCCCTCTTATGTACAACAGGTTCACTGCTACTACTTCCCCCATCATCTTCATCCCAGTCTTGAGCTGCCATATTGTCCCTCAAGACAACTTCTTCCTCTGTATTTTCCTTTAGCCAATGAAAGCAAATTTGATTGTCACCAAGCAACTCTTCTTCCTCATCCACAATTATAGATATCCACTTGCATAATACCTGTAATAAAATCAGAAAATAGATATGTAAAATATAAACATTCCATATGTCCACAGTTTTACCCTCATCTTCATCCTCTTCAAACTGTTGGACAATATTCAGCAACTGCCCCTCTGTTCCAACTGTGCAACCTGCAATTAAACACATATGGTCAGTTTGAAATACATAAGGCACTTCAGCCTCAACTGATGCCTTCTCTTCCATTCTTCCATGATGATTTGTTTCTACAAAACAACCTTTGAAATCCTCAATGGAATTCTTATCAACATCCTCATTCTCCTCTGTATACTGATATGAACTATTTTCTTTGTTCAAGAGCTTGTCGGCAAACTCTGTATCAGCATCCTCATTCTCCTTTGTATACTGATATGAACTATTTTCTTCGTTCACGATATTGTCAGCAAAATCTGTATCAGCATCCTCCTTCTCTTCTTCAAGGAACACACCTTGCTCAAGTTCACATATCATGCAAACTTCTTCCTCATGCTCAGCTGCCCTGAGTCTTTCCTTGTTCTTCACCCAAACACTAATTTTGTGCTTGATATTCTTGGCACATAATCTATGTACAGGCCATTGCACCCTCCTCTTCAACTTCCATTCATAACACTGACCCCCTGTAGCTTCCTCATGCAACAGTTTGGTCACTTTACTAAGTCCCTTCTTCAGCTCAGTAACCTCTCTGTCAAATTCGCTTTGACTCACCCTTTTGACACCATTTGCTCTGGCATCTTCCTTTGTTCTACTGTGGCTTCCTTTTGAACCCTTTAGATGACTTTCAGTAGCCACCTTCCATACCTCCTCCATGATATTTCCCACACTCATGATGAACTACAAACAAACCTACCCTCTCAACACCTCATCAATATTCCTCCTACTTGACCTATTGGCATTCTTGGTTCTCACACAGAACCTTTGAGCACTTCCTATGCTCTCTACAGGCTTGAGATTTCCATTCATTTCCTACAACACTCTGCTGTGAGGGTTCCCATACTATAGTATCCTTTTCATTCCTCTATTTAGAAATCAACATTTTGAACTCAAATTGCAAATTAATATTTCAAGATTCCTCTCTCACACGAGCTTCTCCTCGCTCTGATACCAAAAATGGTGCAGGGTCAGGTCGACCATAGAAAATATTACCAGCAACTCCAGGATATGGTGGCTCCTACAATTAGCAAGACTGCCAAATTTATCCCTCGACCAAATTCTGAGCTAAATTGCCTCCCCGCAATTCGGCTTCCGCAACAAGGCTTTCCGCAACCCTTCTTCTGCAACCTCTTTTCCGCAACAAGCTTTTTGCAAGCAGGTTGCAGGATGCAGAATCAACGTTTCAAATTTAATCCCCCCTGCAACTTTCCTTCCGCAACAGCTCTTCTACAAGCAAGTTGCGGTATGCGAGATGCGGGATGCGCGACCAACTCCCCAAAGTTGCTCTTGTGACCTTCCTTCCGCAACTTTTCCTCCACAATTTCCCCGACCATCAGATCTTTGTGGCCTTCTTCATGACCGTTGATCTACTCTTAGGCACAGATTTCACAGATATTTGTGGATCTGTTATCGTCCTTGCAACTTTCATTGCGGATCTCTCTTGGACCGTTAGATCTCTGTCACTTAATCTCCACCGTTCGTTCTCTGCAATAAAATGGTTAAGGCAGAAAACTTGTGCGTTGTGCCGATTGATCATGGAATCAATCAATCCAGCCTGCAAACTTGAAGAGTAATTAGCCTAGCCCTCCTATGCATGCATCTACGATCTATTTCAACTATTCAAGCAACGATTTAATTTGTGAATCAACCATTTCACAGAAATACCCAAATATTCAGAAAATCGTCGAAGTTGGCTCTGTACAAACACACTGTTCAAACAGTAAATGCATAGAGTCCAATAACAATGCAAACACATAGCTACTCTTCCTATTAGGAAAACACACACGCACACCACTCGACTTGCCTTCCTCCATATTCTCAAAATATTTACAAGTGGAACCAGACGCAAGTCTGTCCGTCTCTCTGAAAATGGGATTCTAAACCTGAAGAGCAGAACCCCCTATGCTTCTCTAATATTCCTATTAACCTAAACTGTTACCTAAAACAAACAAAGCAGAGCATGATGGAAACGTCTCTATCTAAACAAACAAACTGCGGCTTGATCTCCACATAGGGAGTCATGATCCACCATCATGCCTATCGGTGCTAACAAACTATGATTCAGCAAAACAACCCAAAAATCTGCCACAGCATGTGACCAACTCATCACATTGCTGGCATGCCACGATGCTCCATGATCACAAAATCCTTCAAGGTGTGAAAATACATATACTTTGAGTAATCATTGTTTGATACATTCTTCATAATCCATTCGAAGTTTGATCAAACTTACAATGGATTACTCTTACACATAATTTGCATCTTACACATAATCTATAGATAACACTAGATATTCCTTAATGATGGGGTCTAACATATCCATATAAAATGCCATAAGTTATTATATTATTAATATGAAAGTTAGGTGGCAATGTTAAATGGTCCTATCATCCTTCATTTTGATTAGAATTACTATTATGATCCCAAAGTAAAAGTAACACTGTCGTTATGTATCTAATGTTGATGGTCCTACTGTAATTGGGTTTATAAATAGAGAGATAATCACATCACAAAAATTTCAACTTGAAAGAGGGGTAACTACTACAATACTTATCTGGTTCTTTACTTAACCCCAATTTTAAATGCCATAATCAACTTGTTTCTATCGACGTCAGTCTAGCTACAATCCGGGCTTTGTCAAAATAATTATTCTCTGTAATACTTGTCTTCGTCACCAAAAAACTAAAAGAGTTCTTTTTAAATCAATATTATATTCACATCCCATACTTTTATTTGGGTGAAATTTATTTTTGAATTTCAGTATTTTTTTAGAGGCACTAAGATATGCAATATGTTTCTTCACGGAAAACTCCAATCATACTATATTTAGAAATGAGGTGTGGTATTCCTACATACAATAATTTTAGACTCACACATCTTATGTTCATGCTAGCGACTTCAACTTAAAATATGCTTCTACTTTTTTGGTGGTTTGCAAGTCTTCTAGGATAAATTTAATAGTCCTATTATGTGAAATGTTTTATTCGTGTGATGTTGGTCAAATCATTGGAAACCACTAATTCTATATAATATGCTTTTTTATTATTTTTAGGTTATTTCATTGTTTCACAGTTTCTTCTATTTGATTTACAATAGTTGATTGTAGAACGAGGAATATTTCTAATGTGGTTAATATTCCATTAATATTATGTTCTATGTTATTTCTGTCCTGGATTTTCCCATCAATTAAAACGTTATTTCTTTATTTATGACATAAATTGTTGCTTCTACACGTGCTAGGTGTGTACATTTTTTTTTTCCAAGTAAAAAAGGTCTTATATATTTTATATATAATAAAAGGTATCACCAGGTTTTTACAAATTGGCTATAACAGCCACCTATTCCGTAAACCGTATTATACGACCATATATCCAGATACAATACATACATCCCATCTATTCAAGACTCACAATCATCATCCACTCCCAAATAAGTAACTACCCAAGTCTATTAT
>LPNX010708201.1:33341-76586 GCA_001517045.1 Pseudotsuga menziesii
GAGTTCAAAGAACCACAAACATATCCCTGCAGTCGTGACTCCTCCACCATAGCTAATAAATCTGGTCCCACCACCTCAAAAAAATGGAGAAAAAATTCCACAGTCCATCCATCAGGACCGGGACTTTTAGAGTGTTCAAAGACATCTAGAGTAGCATGTATCTCATCAAGTGTAACCGGTGCATAGAGGCTCTCACCATCCAGTAACCCAAACATCCGCGGATACTTCGAGATCAGTTCCATTTATGCTACAATAGAGAGATTATCCTGTTTCTTGTAAACAGTACTGAAATATGTAAAAGCCTCATTCTCAAGATCTCTCTGATTAGTGATAATAGACCCATCAGCCCGATTGATTTCCCAAATATGTTTATGAACCCTCCGAGCATTGGCATACTGATGATAAAACTTTGTATTACTGTCACCACACTCAATCCATTTTAAACGACTCTTCTAGTGTGCTGTCTCCTCATTCCTCCTCAGAATATTATTCCTAGACAGTGTGAGGCCCTTCAATTGTGCACTGACATCCCCATCATTAATACCCGCCGGAAAGGTAGTCATTATATCAGCCATCTCAGATTCAATAAGAACTAATGCCTCCTTGTCCCGGTTTTTTTGTAACCTTTCCCAGTTCTTTACAGCAGCTTTGAGATTCCTGAGTTTTTGAACCAATAACCGCATCGGGGACAGTTCTCCATTCACCTCCATAGTCCGCCAAGTCAAATGCACAAACTGGTCAAAATTGTCCAAAGACAGCCAAGTCGAGTTAAATTTGAAGGGGTAGTGGATTTTTGCCCCATCCAAATCCCACTGAAGAACAATAGGAAGATGATCAGATATCTTAGTCTGAACAACCCACGAATGATGAGTATGAAACTGATCCAATAAATCCACATCCACCATGAATCTATCCAAACGCTTGCCAATACCAGCTGTTCCGTCCCGACCATTATGCCAAGTAGGCCGAATGACAGATGGTTCCACATCCATTAGACCTTCATCCCGAATCATATTGAAAAAGTAATCAACATCTGGATCCTGACGACAACATCCCCATGTCTCCTTTGCATTTATAGTAAAATTCAGGTCCCCACCAATAATTAAGCCAGATCTCCTCAAAATACCACAAGCACGAATATGATTCCAATAAGGAATCCGGTGTAAATATGGGCCATAACAGTTCAGGATGTTAAGTTCCTGAGCACCCTCAACGGATCTACCCTGTAATAAAATACCAGCATCTGTATTGTAGACATCAAATATAGCCTTATAAGGATTCCATGCAGTCAGCAGTCCCCCCGAGAGACCAGAAGCTCCCACAGCGCTCATATACCAATCCCCCACCACCTTAGCAAAAACATCAATAGCCTTAACAGAAGACACCATCGTCTCCTGTATCAGTAAAATATCAGGACGTACAATCTGACATAGTCGACGAAGGGCAAGTAATTTTGAGGTGCCCCCTACCCCACGAATATTCAAAGAAAGAATAATCATTTCTTACCCCGTGCAAGGGCCTTCTGTGCTCTAAGGGCCCGAGGTACATGAATGGAGGGAGAAGTCTGTAGTGAAGTGTCTGTAATGACCCCCTTCATCTTTCTGGCACTTCTAGTCTTCAGTGGCGAGAAATCCGGTTCCAAACCCCCACGAATACAACCCGTGCTACCACAGATCTGCTCACCCAATGTCCCAGAGGATGGAGTAAACTTAGAAGAATGTATATCCGATAGAATATGTCCGCCCGTGTATACAGGAAGAGGGGACAACTGTTGACTATCGCCACAGGATGGATTCACCTCCAATAAAGATCCAGACTCCTCAGGTTGGGCAAATTCCCCCAAATGCCCCACAGGAAAACCGTCTAAACCATCACTAAAGTCCACCCTATTCTGCATAGAAAATGACTCCCCAGTATTAGTATTAGGAATAGAGGCAACAGTAACTCGAGGGACAGTATCCATACCCAGAGAAGACGAGGGGCAAGAGGTTTCCTTAAATAAACCAGTCTGCGGGATATTCTCATCATTGAGCACCGTCGATTTTAATTTTAAGAACTCATCCAGTGTAAATGACAATACAAGGGATGGAGAGTATTCTTGTAACTTACCAATCAGAGATATATCCGGAATGGATAGTGTAGACAGGTCCATAGCCAATGTATCCACATCAGACACGTCCACCTCAGGAGACACTTCAAATGTTGAAGAATAATCAATAAGACCAGAGCATACGGACTGAGAAATAGGACGTCCAGTGCACTGTGCTTTAAGGTGACCCACCTTATTACACGTCATGCAGCGAAACGGCAGGCCCCAGTAATCCAGTTCAATATCAAAAACCGACCCCCTCCATTCTATGTTAAGATCCGCCACCAGCCCCTGAGTAATATCAATTTCCACATAAATCTTACCAATACGGCGGTCCAGACCCCCTAACAGTGAAGGCTCCACATGTAAAAATCTCCCCAGATGATTACCAATTGCTGTAAAAGCCTCCAAATTCCACAGAAATATAGGACAATTCAATATATGGACCCATATATGACGGAAATGCATAACCGTCTTCTCCGGATTGAATTGATGACACCATTGCTTAAGCATCAGACTGCCCTTTCCCCGAAGCCAGGTTCGAGATAAGATAGACTCTGAGTCCGCCAGACTCCTGAAAAGAAAGCAATACCATCCCCTTGATAAAATATAGACCTCAGGCATGTATGACAGTAATGGAAACCATTGTTCCTGAACAAAAGTCGATACGTCCCGACTAGAGCAAGACCAATAACTGAATTTACCAATCAAGGCCGTCAAAGACATCGTAGTCACGGAGTCTAAACCGATATCATCCCCCAATACCATCCGAGGACTTCTCTTCTTCGGCTTCCAGGGCTTCACAACAGCCCGAACACTTGATTGCCCCTTCGATTGCGAACCGTGCAGTGATCCAGACGAGATGAATTCTCTGGTGTTGTTAAGTTCAGCAGATAGGCACTCATCAATAGTCGATAGAAAATCTCTCTCAGCTGAGAATGTCGATGGCACAAAAGCCCCAGGCAGAGGACCCTCCAATGTAGAATAGTGGTCTGTATTCGAGGCCCCATGTGCTAGGTGTGTACATATTTCTTGTCATGTGTTAAGTTTGATTTCCAGATTGCATTAATTTATGGTCAAATTTAGCATATTTTGACTTCTTAACCACTTTCATCAAATATTTTTACATGTACATGTGCATGCAACGAATATTCAACGACTACATTTCTATGCTCTTTTACTAGTGAGAAAAAAATATGTTACTTGACATTTCTTTTACATAGCATTAACCAAGAGCTTTAAAATAAAAAATTGTATATCATATTCAATAGTATGTATTTCAAGTTTAAAAAGCATTCATAGAATATATGATAGTGTTAAAGAAGTATACTACTTAATAATGTATCTCTCTTATTGATCCAACGCATATATTCGTGATTTAGACAAAGCATTTGCAAAAAAAATTTAGCGTTAAGAAAAGACAAGTTATATTTAAACCTACACATTGCCATAGTAATCAAAATATATATTAAATGTGCTTGCTTGACATGTTATTGTCAAATAATACACTCAAGGATTTACTACACAAGGAAAAGTAGATGGCTTTCATATTGGTGTTGTTTGTCTACAAATCAAGTACTTGACATGTTATTGTCAAATAATATACAAATAATATACAAATCAAGTACTAGATGGCTTTCATATTGGTGTTGTTTGTCTACAAATCAAGTACTTGATATGTTATTGTCAAATAATACACTCAAGGATTTACTACTCAAGGAAAAGTAGATGGTTTCATATTGTTGTTTGTCTACAAATCGAGTACTAGATGGCTTTCATATTGGTGTTGTTTGTCTACAAATCAAGTACTTGATATAGACCGGTTGATATAGATCCAATGAGGCTCTAAATTTTAGTAAGTGGTCTTAAGGTTGGGGTCCTTCTATTGGTCCAATAACTTAGTTGATTTCTTCTCAACATAACTTGATCCATGTGTTGGCTTGCTCATTCTTCATGGATTTTATCTTTTTTTTTTATTCAAACCACTTTTTCTTACACTCCTTATTTGCAACTTTAATTATTTCATCTAGCTCCTGGTTTGAAGCTTTAGTTGATACAAAATTGTTGACGTGGAACTAGATTCTTGTTGTAGTGGTAATGAAATTGTGATGTTAATCTTGGGTTTCTTTTTATTGTTTTTTCTTGCTTACTTTGAACTCTTATGTTTGCTTGCTCCACTGATCAAAGTTGTTTGTTTATATATGTCAAGGGACCTTTGTCTTCCAATTTATTAACATTGATGTGTATTAGTTGTTTGCTTCTCTTGGACCCATAATATAATGCATTAATAGTTTATGTAGCTCTCTCTTTGGTTCCATAATCAATCCAACATTGATGGTTTATCTTGAATTTGACTAGTTACCACAGTGAATACAATTGTATGACTTAGTTGGTTGTTTTAAAATTTAATTTAAAATGATTGTTTTATTTTAATTTTTTGTGTTTTTTGGCATGTTGGGAGATGGAGGATGCCATCATGGTGTACAGGTCTGTAGGAATCCCCCTGTGGATTCCTACAAGCCTATAGGGAATTATGGAAACCAATGCAGGCTGCCAAAAGGCCCAAAAACACACACACACACACAAAAATTATGTATGTTTTATTTTATTTTTTTTGTGTTTTGAGGCATTTTGGCAGCCTGTGGAGGATGCCATCATGGCCTACCAGCCTGTAGGTTCCCCTCTGTGGTTGCCTATATGCCTATAGGTCATGATGGAAGCCTCCACAACCTACCAAAAGGCCCAAAAACACAAAAGTTGCTATATTTTTATTTTTTTCATATTTGTCAGGTCTTTTCCGACTCTTATCCGAGTCGCCGAGTCTTTCGAGTCCCAATCCAACTGATTATTTTCCAAGTCCAAGTATGATTACACTGGTCCCTTTACACTACCATTTGAAATCCTCCATATTCCCTTTCTTTCATCTTGAATTTTTTCCCTGTAAACATTTCCTTAGCTATTTGTCGCCATGTTGACATGGAAGTGATGATAAACTAAATGCTTGTCACATCAATTTTGTATTTATTATGCATCTTCAATCAACTTTTTAGAACCTATCATTGCATTTATTTGAATTGGTATACAAAATTTTCTATCTATCATTATGTAGCTTCATGTTTCCAGCCCCTTGTTCTAGCGGTATACAAAATCATGTCCAATTATGTTCAGTCCTAGAACCTCAAACATGCCTTAATGGTGCCCTATTAATGGAATTGTGAATGGTTTTGATGTAGTTATGTTGAGTATATAGGTCTTAAGAGATTCATATTCTATTTTATTTCACTACCCTCCGACTCTCCACTTCTATCCATTAATTTATTTGATGATATAAGGTAGTGATTTTTTCACCTTGACATTAATCGATGACCATGTTTCTTTAGAAAACAAAAAAAGAACGTGTTTCCCTTGTTTAATATTATGAATGTTGGAAATATGAAAATTACAAAATCATGCTTGAGAAAAAAGTTTGTAGTTTGTTGCAAAGTTAAGGTTATCCAACATAGATTGGTATCTTTTACAAATATTGCAACTATGACCAAGATGCAGACATCTATTACAAGGTGGTTGATAGACCCTTCTAGGAATCCCACTGAAATTTTGTTTCCATTTTCCTTTATGTGTAGTGGCCTCTCTTCCATAGTTCCTTACACCTATATGGAAGGAAGTACTAGCAAAGAAACCAATCAGTATTTGAAGTCCTAGTTTTATAAGGATTGACCTAAGAACAGTTAGCAAACCACAAATCAAGTCAAGGAATCCCAAGGAACAATCATGGTATAGTCTAGCAGACTCAACTAAGGTCACAACCCAACTTAGCAGCCCAAAGAAGCTCACATCTTAGTTGAAACAACTCACATAGGTCACAACTCTATCCAAACAATCCACATAGGTCATGGTTATGTCCAAAAAACACACAAAGATCATGGTCCTTTCCTAGCGGAGGTCACTGCTCAATCCAAGGAATCCCACAAGTTCATGACTCAATACTAGCAACCTAAAAGGCGGTCACAATTAAACATAGTGGGGAAACAACCCTTTCACCCACAAGACCAAGATGTACCATTAAGGCGGGGAAATAACAGTTTTTGTCTTAACTGCATCAACAAATATTTTGGTTGTAACCATGTCCCATTAAATTCTTTGCTTTGTCTTGGTCAAGCCACATCTAATTACACCTCTTGTGAGTAATTTCAACCTAATCAAATATCAAATACTTGGGAGAATTTTATTCATGCAACGCAATAAAATTATAATTGGACAAAAAGAAGAAAACAATGTGGTTTAGACCTTCCTTTATATACTCAAATATATATTATGATCAGACTTTGTCTCTTAGGAGACAAGCCACTAACGAAACAATGGACATACATGAGAGAGAAATAGATAGGTAGTTGTAGGGCAGAGTGAGACAAATACAGAACTCAAGGTATTAATCAAAACAATCTAGAAACGAGGATGAAATTTCAATCCCATGGAATAAATGCCAGTCTTTTAGGATAGTCATACATCAAGAAAATATAATATCCTTTCAAATTTGCAGATGCAACCTTAACCCAAACTCTATCACGTCCATTATACTGTGACACACTTCCATGCATAGTATCATCCTCGAGGAGTATGGAAAGGAGCACAAGAAACCTCTATAAAGTATAAAAAGGATCAACATGTTGCAACAAGCTGAACAAGAACCACAACCTCCCTAGTAAAGGTCATGGTTGGCAACAACAACAACACACTCAGATAAAAGACTTTAGAACAGTCAATAGACCACATATTGAGTCGAGGCATCTCAAGGAACAATCATGGTCCAGTCTAGCAGACTCAACAAAGGTCACAACCTAGCTTAGTATCCCAAAAAAGGTCACGGCTTAGTCCAATCAACTCACACAGGTCATGACTCTATCCAAAAAACCCACAGAGGTCATGGTTCTATTCAAAAAACCCACACAGATCATGGTTCCTTCCTAGCAGAGGTCACAACTCAGTCCAAGGCATCGTACAAGGTCACAACTCAATACTAGCAAAATCAAAGGTGGTCGCAGTTCAACATAGTGGGAAGACAACCCTTTCACCCACAAGACCAAGGTGTACCATCAAGGTGGGTAAATAACAATTTTTGTCTTAGCTTCCTCAGCAAATTTCTCATTTGTAGCCATGTCCTATTCAATTCCTTGCTTTGTCTTGGTCAAGCCACATCTAATGATCAGTATGGGCTTCATATTCCTTTGTAGAATGTGTTGGGAATCCTTGTGGTTTTGTGCAACAATTTAAGGAGAAATCAAGGAAAATTATGTAGTTATGGATTTCATAATCCACCAACCTCTCCTACTAAACATAGCCTTTCAAATTGTCACTTTTATGCACATTCACTTCAATCTCTCTAAATCTAGATCTTATTGTTATATTGTTGCATCATAATTTAAAAATGAATTATGATTAATGTTGATCCTTTATTTTTTTTCTCTATGAATTGGTTTTGATGCATTTCAATTAAAGACAAGATAGATGAAAATAGTGGAAAGTTAGAATTAACATATTGGTTTCATAATTGAATGCATAAAAATTGAATATGAGTCAACACCTAATTTTGACAACTGATGAATACCATGCATATGATGAAAGAATAGTTGATGCGAAGAGCTAGCTTAAATATGCATGTCCATGTAATTATTCTTGTGGTGGCAAGATGAGAAAAACAAAAGTGATTTTATGAACATATGCTAAAATTTGGTCATACCGGGATTAGCCCTTTCCCTCAAAATTATTATCCAGATAGGTTACAATTGCATAGCATGAGAGACATAGAGGCGCCAAACATAAACGAAGAGACAACAAACACAGATGGAGAGGTCAAAACCATAGATGAAGGGATTGAAGTTGATAGAATGTTTAATGAGGGCTTCGGGGATGATTGGCAGAAGTTGATGGAGGATGCTTCAAAACCTGTGTATGGTACTGGAAAGATCAGTCATTTAACAACAATCCTTGTACTTCTTAACTTGCAAACAATGCAAGGTTGGACAAATGAGAGTGTTGACGATTTATCGACATTTTTACATGAGTTGTTACCACCTAACTCCACATTGCCAACAAAACAGAGATAATGTAAAGTACAAATCACTAAGCTAGGATTAGGGTACGAAAACATCCACACATGTGTGAATGGTTGCGTATTATTTCACAAAAATATTGCAAGTGAGACGAGATGTTTGAAATGTAAATAAGGGAGGTATAAACCAGGGTTGAAATCAAATTCATATCCTAGAAAGATTCTTCACCACTTTCCACTAATCCCACGATTGCTTCGAATGTATAGATGTCGAGACATTGTTGAGCTTATACAATGGCATGCCCAAAATAAGAGCACCGATGGAAAACAACAATTTGTGGCTGATTTTAATATGTGGATCGAATTTGACAACAAATGGCCCAATTTTTCCCAAGATCCTTGTAATAAGAGGCTTGGTTTAACTCTAGATGGTGCGAACCCATTCTCATATCAAAGTACTAAATGGTCAACTTGGCCAATGTTTTTAATAAAGTTAACTTGCCTCCATGGTTAGCAACCAAACCATTCTTCTTGATGTTGTCATTAATTATACTAGGAAAGAAAAGTGTGGCTTTAGATACAATTGATGTGTATTTAAAGCCATTATTTGATGAGCTAGTAGAATTGTGGAAAGGAATTGAAGCAATTCAAATTTTAAGGGATGGTGATTCTATCCAATTCAATTTAAGAGCTTCTTTATTGTTTACGATACATGATCTTCCTGCATATGGCACTTTGACTAGTCTAAATGTTCATGGATACCATGGATGTTTAGATTGCATCTTTAAGGATTTTGTGAGGCACTCAAGTAGTTTGTGGAAGTGCATTTATTGTGTACATTGTGCCTACCTTAAAATGGAGCATCCATATCATTGAAAAAAGTCACATTTCAATGGTCAACAATAGAATCGTGAAGCACCATTGGCAATAACAAGTGATTACATTATTGATAATGGAGAAAAAAGAATGCAATTTATTAAGAATGGTGGAATTTGTGGTAGTAAAAATGATCCACTTAATGATAGTGGCGTAAAAAATATTATGCATATTCTATAAGTTTCATTACTTTAAGCATGTATCCATTAAATATACTGTTGAATTTATGCATACTAAGAAAAACATATATTTTACTATTATAGAAACCTTTTTGGTGCATATGTTACAATGTCATCACGCCTAGACCTTCAAGAACTAAAGATTCGTCGAAATCTTTGGGTTGAAAAATGTGGTGATGGAAAATATAGAAATCCTATTGCTCCTTATGTGTGGACAAAGGAACAACGTGCACAGTTCTTAAAGTTGATGTCTCAGACTCGCTCTCCCACTAGATATGTAAGTAGTAATATTAGAATCCAAACTGAGAATAATAGATTAAGAGGCCTCAAGACCCATGACTATCTTGTCATAATCGAGGATATTTTTCCTGTTGTGGTCATATCAAGTTTGGGAAAAGGGCTAAGATTGGCAATTATAAGGATGGGACTAATATTGAAGAGAATGAGTTTGCATGTTCTAGATCCTTCAAACTTTGATGATTTGAGGGAAGAGGTTGTTGAATTCCTTTGCTTATTGGAATGAGAATTTCCACCAACAATATTCAATATTTCTATGCATCTTCTTATACATCTACAAAATGAACTAGGGAATTGTGGCCCAATAAGAACGAGATGGATGTATCCTATAGAATGGTATATGAAGGTTCTAAAAAATTTTGTTTGTAACAAGGAAAACCAGAAGGTAGCATGTATGAGGGATATTTAATGCAAGAGGCCATACGATTTTACACAAAATATATGAAGGATTTTAGTAGTGTCAATCGATGTGTATGGGATGGTGATGAAGACAAGAGGGTTGAAGATGAAGTATTAGAAGGAAATGGACATCTCTTCAAGCTATCAAATGAGGAAAGAACTTCGATACCTGCCTATGTTCTTCAAACACATCCACATTTGATAATTGGCACAGGTGAAATTTATTTTACATGATAATTTATCTATTTAATTTCATCTAATAGACAAATTATTATCATTCTTACTATCATGTTTATTCATATTCTATGTAGAAAATACAAAGAAGAGATTCAAACAGGGACGCGTCCATCTCAAAAGAGTAGACTTTAGGATTCGAATATTGAAGGTGGTTCGACTTTTCCAAAATTTGATGATTGGATTGCTGATGCAATAAATTATTCACAACAAGGTCAAGATATAACAATCGAGGAAATTAATCTTTCACGACCTCCACATATATATGCTTATCGTTTTAGTGGGATGTCCTATGGTAGTCATTTAAGAGTGGAATGAAAGGACACAGGAAGGCAAATTGTGATTGTGTTGTTAGTGTTGAATTTCATCACGAAACTAAAAATAACTTCTATGTTGGATTCATACAAGAAATTATTCAAGTTGATTATGGTGAAACTAGTCCTATATTATGAAATTGTAAATGGATCAAACCGTCTTCAATACAACATGATGTGTATGGATTTTTACCGACAAATACACGTCAAATATTATCAAAGACCAATGAACCGTATGTTTCCCCTCTTCGAATTAACCATGCATTTCCAATTGATGATATAACAAGCCCAAGATGGTCATATGTCATTCAAATGGAGCCTCATTCGAAAAGGAAATCCATGCAATGTGTTGATATAATGGTCTATGAGAAGTGTAATAGTTTACAAGAAACATTGGAAGAAGAAGTTGAAGATGGCCATAGAGTATTTCAAGAGAAAACTTTTCTTCCCAATTAAGAGTCTGAGATAGAGAATGTAATGCATGGTAAGAAAAATCTATTGTATGAGGACGATGAAGAAGACCAAGAAGATGCATACACAAGTGATTAGGCTTGTGATCTTGATGGAAATTCAAATGATCATGATGATTATTTTTCACCTTAACTTTATGGAATAAACTTTCACTATGTAAATGGATTTTATTGTTTTGGCCATTGGGATTATCTATCCAAATGGTTGTACTAAACATTATATGGAATTTATCCTTAATGATATTGGATATGCAACATTTTCATTTTTGTTTTTGTGCATCTCTACATACATGATATATGTGGTTTATTATTGTCATGTTCTACTTGTTTTCATTACCGTGTAATGTTTAATTGCTTGTGTTAGTTTTCATTTGTTGTTTAAGAAAGTTACTATGTGATTCCAATGGGCTCTAGTTAGTGTTCATGTTGTAAGAGTTGAATAGTTAATGAAGACAATAGATTCATTACACTACTTGGTTATCATCATTGGATGTATTTATGAGAGAGAGATCAATTATTTCCATCTTAGAGCCATTGCAATTCTAACTTTAGAACTAAGTGTTTCCTGTTGTCATGAGCATTTGAATTTACATATTTTATAGTCATTGTTTGCACATGCACTAATGATATTTTTTAACAGAAATTTTGGGCATCTAGGCTATGAAGAATAAGGGGTTGAAATGTAAAACTAACCCCAATAAAGATGAAAATGTGACAGAATACGAATGTGTTCGTAAAGACCACATCACATGAAATGATGAATATTTGGCATCCCTTGGTTTGGGAAATAAGTAAGTAGCTACTCCTCGTACCTTTTCACTTCTATGCATATTTAATGAAATTTTTATATAATATATTTCATGATGTAGGCCATATATGCTTTTGATTCTAATTGGTATTTTTTTTTCTTTATAGTGGAATGTTGGATTCAAAAAATGATCATCGGAAACAAAGGAAAGCAAATAAATATCATTGCCAACTTGTATAAGGAAACTCCTTGGTAGATCAATACAAGGAGATGGAGATAACGATACTAATGATCAGCTTCCTCTTATATCAAATGATCAGGTCCAATATTTTTCTAAAGAACTGGCATATTCTGGACAATCAGGCTTGCAAGAGATTTATTTAAAATTAAAGCAAATATTTGAAGGCGCATCTGAGGGGATTGGTGGCCTAGAAAGGGCCACACCTATTGAGGTGATCTAAATAGTGACACACTTATTGAGGATATTGGTGAGCTACCTAGTGCCACACCTGTTGTGGATAATTATGAGGAATCAATTCAACCTTCTTCCTTAGAAAAAACACCAATTACATCTCCTCCAAGGAACGTGCTAGGAGTTGAACCTTCTATATCCACAAATATGAGTGGTTTTTCAATGCCCAAAACTATTTCTAAAGATCCATCACTTTCATCAAAAGACACAGAATTATTCAAGGCTTGTATAGGAGCACACAAAGGGAAGCAAAAGAAAGAAAATCAGAAGGGAAGAAGGCTTACGTGGTTGAGGTAAAATATGGCCATCCTACTGGACCAAATGCTTCAAGGTGGCCCACAGAGTTGGTCATGAGAATAAGGTCCTATTTGGATGTTACCGAATCCAACTTTACAGATCAAGATCAAAGAAATGTTGATCTAGTGATCCAACAAATGTAAAAAAAATTGAGACTATTGGTGGTAGGATTTCTATTAAATATTACAAGTATAGAATGAGAATCTTGATGATAATTTCAGGCATAAATGCAGGAAATTAATCATGAATGGAAAATATAGGGAGACCATCTTGAATCCCAAACAGTTGGAATATTTGAAGGAAAGTATGTGTGTTGAATATTTTTTGGAAAAGAGTGCAAGAGGGAAGAAAGGAATAGATCTTGTGAAGGGTCGATATTTTTTGGGTCAGGGCGGGTTGAGAACCAAACAACACATATGTGTAAGTATATGATTTTTTTGTTGAATAATGTACATTGTGTTCTGCTTTTTCTATTTGTATATATTTCCATTACATTGTGTATTGACAATGATTTGTAGGTTTAAGGAACTAATAGAGAACCCAATTTGAGTGAAATGGATCAATATATGGCAAACTTAGAAAATTCTAAAAAAGAGAGTTCCTTACCATTTGTTGAAGTTAGGAGAAGCCAAAAAAGAGGCCCATTTGCTCTTGAAAACCCTAGTGAGGATTATAACATTGGAATGAATCATTGTATAAATGGGTTATCAAATAAGCTGTCGACCATAACCTCCTCCATTGAACCTCTTGTTGCTGCATTCAAATTAAATATGGGATTTCCTATTGATTCAAATAAGGTAAGCTAATTATCATTCCCTTCCAACCATTTCTTCACTTGATATATTAATCTATGGATGCTTTTTATCCATTTCACTTCACTCACAAAGCCTCTTTTTTTAATGGAAATTCATGTCAATCATAGTAAAAATTGTAATTCTAGGTGGTGCAACAATATTGAAATACCCAAAAGATGGCCATGAACATGCAAAGGTATGTACTAAAACAGTAGCAGTTTATGTAGATATATAAAAGCCTTATATCTTAGAATACGGTTTTTATTGGTATATTGTTTTTTTTTTTAGTGCTCAATAATTCTACGGGGGCATGGAGTACTCAACGAAGGTGAAAATGTTAAAATATTGGATCCATATGATGGTTCTATTGCCATCATTGGAAAAATTCGTTCACTTTGTGTGATCCATGGAGTGGCACTTGGTCCTGAAGATGAAAATGTCAAATATATGTCATCAATTCCATAAGTAACATCCCACTTCCATATGAAGATAAAATAGACGGATGTCTCCTTTTGAAGGAGAAGGAAAGGAGTTTCATTTGGTGGCAAAAAAGTATTTGGAAAAGTCATCAAACTAGATTATTTTTATGTTATTTTCCCAAATATTGATGTTCTTGAAGTTAATGTTGTTGAGAGTATTGACTAGTAATGGCCTCTTTGTCTAGTAGTACCCCTTGTCTAGGAAGTATAATTTTATTGGATTTATTATAAAAGAGTGTTGAACAATATTGTGTAACTTCATATCTTATCCTTATTTTATATGTTGGTTTCAAAGTGATTAATTTATTGGCATTATCTAATATATATGTTGTATTGTAGTCACTAGAATTGTTTCATAGTTGTTTCACTTCTATCTTGCAGAGTGTTATACATAGCATAGATATTTTTTAAACTAAAATTCTTACCAAAGTGTTGAATCAACTTGTATGTTATAACAATTGTTTTTTTTCTTTTTGTCCATTTATAATTTTATTTCATGTACAGGAATAAAATTTATCCATTTTGGACCTTCCTTATACGGTGATGATAAAAATTATTGTTATTGTACGAAACACCCATGGACTTTATACTTAGAGAGAGAATATAAATGTTTGACCCTTGGTCTTGTGGGTAAAAGGGTTGTTTCCCCACCTTTATTGTACACCTTGGTGTTGTGGTGAAAGGGTTGTCTTCCCACATTGTTATGACCACTCTTTTTGAACTTTAACCTTGTGGTGAACCTTTTTTGTCCTTATTCTAGTGCCTCCCTCTCCTAGTGTGGTACCTTGACCCTTTTGTCATGATGACTTAACTTTATTGTTATTTGCTCCTTTTCAACCTCCTTGAGGCTGCTACTATTTATGAAAGTGTGCCACAGTCTGATGGGCGTCCTAGAGTGTGGGTTCAGGTTGCCTCTGCACATTTGAAAGGAGCTTCTATTTGCTTGATGTATGACTATCCTAAAAGACTTCCATTTTTTTCAGCATTGGGATTGAAATTTCATCCTCATTTCTAGAATGTTTTGATTAATACCTTGAAGTCTGTATGTGTCCAAATCTACCCTACAACTCTCTCTCTCTCTCTATCTCTCTCAGGTATGTCCATTGTTTCTTTAGTGAAGTGTCTCCTAAGAGACAAAGTATGATCGTAGTATATAGCTTAGTATATAAAGGAATGTCTAAACCACATTGTTTTCTTATTTATGTATGCTAGTTTAACTTGTTCATTAATTTATCACTATTGTTGTTATTTATTGTCCTCTGATGCTTGAAATTTAACACACGGACCTTTGGGAGTGTTAAGTTGAAAGAAATAAAATTTATGTTATATATGTTACCACATTGTTTTCTCCTTTATGTATGCTAGTTTAACTTGTTCATTAATTTATTACCATTGCTATTATTTATTGTCCTTGGATGCTTCAACTTTAACACAGGGACCTTTGGGAGTGTTAAGTTGAAAGAAATGAAAATTATGTTATATATGTTATCACATTGTTTTCTCCTTTATGTATGATATTTTAACTTGTTCATTAATTTATTACTACTGTTGTTATTTAGTGTCCTTAGATGCTTCAACTTTAACACGGGGACCTTTGGGAGTGTTAAGTTGAAAGCAATGAAAATTATGTTATATATGTTACCACATTATTTTCTCCTTTACGTATGCTAGTTTAAATTGTTCATTAATTTATTACTATTGATGTTATTTATTGTCCTTGGATGCTTCAACATTAACAAGGGGACCTTTGGGAGTGTTAAGTTGAAAGAAATGAAACTTATGTTATATATGTTACACATTGTTTTATCCTTTACGCATGCTAGTTTAACTTGTTGATTAATTTATTACTACTGATGTTATTTATTGTCCTTGGATGCTTCAACTTTAACAAATGGACCTTTGGGAGTGTTAAGTTGAAAGAAATGAAAATTATGTTATATATGTTACCACATTGTATTCTCCTTTAAGTATGCTAGTTTAAATTGTTCAATAATTTATTACTAATATTGTTATTTATTGTCCTTGGATGCTTCAACTTTAACACAACGACCTTTGGGAGTGTTAAGTTGAAAGAAATTAAAATGATGTTATATATGTTGTATTGCAGTCACTCAAACTGTTTCATAATTTGGACCTTCCTTACAATGATAAAACTTAAAATTATTGTACATAACATCTATGGACTATATACCTTGAGAGAGAATATAAAATTTTGACCCTTAGTCTTGTGGGTAAAAGGGTTGTTTTCCCACCTTGATTGTACACCTCGGTGTTGTGGGTGAAAGGGTTGTCTTCACACTTTGTTAGGACCACTCTTGTTGACCTTTTACCTTGTGTTGAACCTTGTTGGTCCTTATTCTAGTGCCTTCATCTCCTAGTGTGGTACCTTAATACGTTTGTCGTGATGACTTAAATTTATTGTTATGTGCTCCTTTTTAGCCTCCTTGAGGTTGCTACTATGTATGGAAGTGTGTCGCAGTCTGATGGACGTGCTAGAGTGTGGGTTAAGGCTGCCTCTGCACATTTGAAAGGAGCTTCTATTTTCTTGATGTATGACTGTCCTAAAAGACTGTCATTTATTACAGTAATGGGATTGAAAGTTCATCCTCATTTCTAGACCATTTTGATTAATAACTTGAGGTATGTATTTGACTCGCTCTTCCCTATAGCTACCTATCTATCTCTCTCTCTCATGTATGTCCATTGTTTCATTAGTGACTTGTATCCTAAGAGAAAAAGTCTTATCGTAATATATAACTGAGTATATAAAGGAAGGTCTAAACCACATTTTTCCTCATTTACGTATGCTAGTTTAACTTGTTTATTAATTTATTACTACTGTTGTTATTTATTATCCATGGTTACTTCAACTTTAGCACAGGGACTTTTGGGAGTGCTAAGTTGAAAGAAATGAAAATTATGTTTTTACTTTATCTTGCATTGTCACAACTATACTATTTTTGTTTTTGGTATTGTTTTAGAAATTTATTCATTGAAGTACAAATTTTTTAATTTTTCTACTCCAAACCCTAATCTGTGTACTTACTAACAAGTTATAGATGCATGTTCTAAATGACTTAAGCAAAGGGTTGTGTTCACCAAAGGAACAACTGAATATGGAAGCCTTAACCCATACAATCATACATGAATCACCATTATATTCAATTGTTTTTTTCCTTTTTGTCCATTTATAATTGTATTGCATGTGCGGGAATAAAATTCTTCCAAGTATTTGTTATTTGAACAGGTTGAATAGACACCACTTCATTTGTTGTTCATGCAGACATTTATTCAAGAAATTGGTGCATGTCCTGCTCTAGTGAGTGACATGTCTATATTTTTGTTTCTAGTGGACTAGGTAGGGTACTTGGTTCTTGTTATATGTTGTTGTAACTTATATAAAGTTGTAGTTGATCCATTTGCATGTGTCTATTGCAACTCTAGTTGTTGATAGATTATAGAAAGCAGTCTTTTTTAATGTTGGTGTAGTTAGTTTTGACAAGCAAAAAAGAGCTACAATTGGATAAATGGGTTTTCCATGCCTAGGATTATTTCTATATTGAATGTGTTTATAGCATTATCAAATACGTAAAATCACTTTTTTGAAAATGTTGTAGAATAATTGAATTTGTTACTAATAGGTTGTAGAATGTTATAGATGATGAAAGTTTTAAATACTATAAGGTCCAAGGTATTTTGTCATTGATTGTACCATACAACAAGATACAAACCTTATGTCGGCTATGATGTCTTTGTTGGATTTGTGAAGGTGTCAAAAGGTCTAAACCACATTGTTTTCTCCTTTATGTGAAGGTGAGTTTAACTTGTTCATTAATTTATTCCTTATGTTGTTATTTATTGTCCTTGGATGTGTGAACTTTAACACAGGGACCTTTAGAAGTGTTAAGTTGAAATAAATGAAAATTATGTTATATATGTTACCACATTGTTTTCTCCTTTATGTATGCTAGTTTAACTTTTTCATTAATTTATTACTACTGCCATTATTTATTGTACTTGGATGCTTCAACTTTAACATAGGGACCTTTGGGAGTGTTAAGTTGAAAGAACTGAAAATTATGTCATATATGTTACAACATTGTATTCTCCTTTATGTATGTTATTTTAACTTGTTCATTAATTTATTATTACTACAGTTATTTATTGTCCCTAGAAGCTTCAACTTTAACACAAGGACCTTTGGGAGTGTTAAGTTGAAAGAAATGAAAATTATGTTATATATGTTACCACATTGTTTTCTCCTTTACGTATGCTAGTTTAACTTGTTCATTAATTTATTACTACTGCTATTATTTATTGTCCTTGGATGGTTCAACTTTAACACAGGGACCTTTGGAAGTGTTAAGTTGAAAGAAATGAAAATTATGTTATATATGTTGTATTGCAGTCACTCGAAGTGTTTCATTGTTTGGACCTTCCTTATACGATGATGATAAAACTTATTGTTATTGTACGGAACAACTATGGACTATATACCTTAAGAGAGAAGATAAAAGTTTGACCCTTGGCCTTTTGGGTAAAAGGGTTGTGTTTTGGGTAAAAGGGTTGTTTCCCCACCTTGATTGTACACCTTGGTCTTGTGGGTAAAATGGTTATTTCTCAGACCTTGATGGTACACCTTGGTATTGTGAGTGAAAGGGTTGTCTTCCCACTTTGTTATGACCACTCTTATTGAACGTTGATCTTTTGTTGAACCTTGTTGGTCCTTATGCTAGTGCCTCCCTCTCCTAGTGTGGTACCTTGACCCTTTTGTCATGATGACTTGTCATTCAAATTTGTTGACTTGTTCTGGGATGGAATGGAATTACACTACCTTAACTTTAGTGTTTTCAAAAAGACCTACATACCTACCTTAAGAACTACAACTAGTCTCCCTATACCGCTTATTTCATGAATGCTTTCTAGGTTTTCAAAAAATCCTACCTACCTATGATTCAAAATTATAACCAATATTAACATGCAAAAGATAAAATTTTACAATAAACAAAGAAACTTACCCGCGATTTTGTAATGGAATAAGGTCATTTTGACTCTAGAGCTGTAGAATTCGTGGCCCGCCTCTTCAAGAGACTCCAGGTTTTCTTCAATTCTCTTTTATCCATGGAAGCACTGGAAATTAAATACCAAAATTCTAAACCCTCATTTATTATGAATAGGCATCACAATTTATTCAACTAGTATCAATGGTGGCCTAATAAATGCCCAAGAATTTCCTCCAGTCCCAATTCACAACTACTTTCCCCTCAGAACCCACCAAATCCTCCTCGCCTCCAGCCAACGCAAAATATTTGGTGCCAACGATCCGCTTGGACTAGTTAATTGGCACCAAGGGATGCTTGAGTAGTCATTTACGGAATTGGAGGATGAATGACATCCAATAGAGGTGGTTCGAGAGTTGGTGGGTCGAGACCTGCATTTGCATATAGTCTTTTGTTTTAGAATTTATATGTTCATATATGTGTTTTATTATTATTATTATTATATTGTGTTGGAGCTTGTTGGCAACCTTCTAGGGCGGGCCATGTTCTTTACTGAGAATGTTATGTTGAGCTGCAACCACCTTTGGGGTTTCTAGTAGTAAGTTGTGACCTTGTGGGATTCCTAGGACTGAGTCGTGACCTTGTGGGATGCCTTGGATTGAGCTGTGACCTTGTGGGATTCCTTGGACTGAGCTGTGACCCATGCTAGGAAAAAACCATGGTCTTTATGGGTTGTGTGGACATGACCATGACATCTGTGGGCTGTTTGGGCATAGTCGTGAGCTGTTTGGACTAAGTTGTGACATTTTTTGGGATACTAATCATGGTTGTGACCTTTACTGAGTCTTTTAGACTTAATCATGAATGTTCATTGGGATGCCTTAACTCAATATATGGTATGTTGACTATTTTGAGGTATTTTTCTGCGAGTGTGTTGTTGTTGGTGCTTACCATGACCTTTACTAGGGCCGATGTAGTTCTTATCCAACATGATGTGCAACATGGAGAGCCTGTTTAGACTTTGTATAGGTTACTTGTGCTCCTATTCATCCTCCTTGAGGATACTACTATGTTTGCAAGTGTGACGCAGTCTGATGGGCATGCTAGAGTGTGGGTTTAAGGATGCCTCTGCACATTGAAAAGTATTAGAATTGTTGCGCCATTTAGATCTTCAAGGAATTAGTTCTGAATTATGATTGCAGTAAAAGGAGAATGAAGATACAAACTGAACAAAACAAACCACATAGGAAACAGATGAGTGTAGCTCAAGTAATTACAGTATCATTGTCATTAATTAAATCCGGTGTTACACTAGTTTACATAATGGAACAATTTGAATGCATTAGGGAGCAATTCGAATCTACCAACTGGATATGACTGTACCTAACTGACTAGCTAACTCATGGTGTCTCAATCAATATCAGAGTTCAATATATCAACTCCCAGATGTCCAACCAACTCATACAATCAGTAATAACTAGTTAACTCAATGCAATTGAGTGTGGTAGGTCGGCAAAGGTGCCTACTCCACATGCAGCCATGCATTAGCCGTGCAGAAATAGCGCTAGCTAACTGATTGTGATCTAACTGAAAGTAACTAGAAGCTAAATAAGACTAACTAGTTCCAACTCCCCTTAACTAATGGAGGTTGGTGTCGGGACTCCTAGTGACTCCTAAAATGTAGGAATTGGCCTAGGAGGCGCCCAAACTTATGCATGCACATGCAGTTAGTGGAAGTTGACCTCTAGAATTGTTCCCCACACTCTAGTAACTGGTAAATGTGGCCCCATTTAGGCCAAGTGGACCCAATGGTACTAGTGGACCCAAATAATTAATTAAGGTTCCTAAGTTATGCTAAATAATCTAAATAGAAAGTATGGTCAAGGGAGGATTAATAATCCTAACACCCCCCCGGAATCCTAACTTGGACAACTATGGGCCCTGGTAACAAGACCATAGGTCACCTAAATACAATCTAAAAGACAGTAAAAAATGTTGCTTAATATAATCGAGGAAACATGAGAAAACCTCATGGGAAACCCCCTCCCTCAAAATAAGAATAAATATAAAATTGCAAGCTATATTTAGAAGAAATAAGCTTCCTCCTTAGAAAAATAACTTGAGAAAAAACGCTGCTGAAAATTTGCAGCTCTATGCAGCAGCATGGTCCATTTGTGAACCTCTCAATGTACTTCTGAACCGATGACTCTGTTTGTCTCTTCTGGATGGTGAATATAAAGAATGATCAAGTTTATTCTTCTGTGGGCCATGTAGCTGATCATTTTCCATCATCAAGTAGCACTGACCTGGAACTTTGTTGCACCACTCTGTAGGGAGCGAATCTGTGAGAGATAATGCAGCATGTTCATTCTGATACTTTGACCTTGTTCTTCTTCTATCTTCTGGATTTCCAGCACCACTTCCAGCTGCATCAAGGATCTTTCGAGCCCATTTGGGCTTACTATTCTGATTAGGAATGGATACTAGATCTAGATCTAGAATCTCTTAAGATTCAGTCTCAATAACAGGATCATGTTGAATGTGATCTTCTTCATTTGAATATGAAACCTGTAGCACATCATCATCATCAAAAATAGGTGGAGAAACAGTTATACCTTCCTATGCTGTTGGAGGTGTGTCATACAAATGATCTTCTTCGAACTAGACACTCCTTTCAATGAAGCACCTTCTAGTTGTAACCTCCATCAGTTTGTAATCTTTTGCATATTCTGCATATCCCAGCAGAATGCATTCGCTACTTTGGGCTTGGAAGGCCTTCCTCTTGTCAAGTGGTATTTCGGCCCAAGCTTTGGAACCAAAAACTCTTAGATGAGAGACATTGGGCTTATACCCATGCAGTGCTTCGAATGGAGTGACCCCAACCATTGACTTGTGGGGCACTCTATTTTGCAAATACGAAGCACAATTTACTGCTTCAGGTCAAAGAGAAGGAGGTAGATGTTTGGCATGAAGAAGACATGTTTCCATCTCTTTCAATGATCTGTTCTTCCTCTCAGCCACACCATTCTACTATGGTGTGTATGGAACTGAGTGTTCCATTCGAATCCCTTATGATTCACAGAAACTCTAGAAATATCCTTTGATGTACTCTCCTCCTTTATCAAATCTTATTGACTTGATCTTCTTATTGAAATTGTTCTCAACCATAGCCTTAAAAAATTTAAAAGTATCAAAAACTTCTGATTTTTGTTTCATGAAGTAGATCCAGCAGTACCTAGAACAATCATCAATAAAGGTGAGGAAGTACCTATAACCATTAATGGAGTTTGTGGGCATAGGTCCAGCTACATCACTATGTATCGAATCAAGTATAGAGGCAACTCTATGTTCCTTCCCAACATCATACTTCTTTTCTGGATGCTTACCTACCAAGCAACCAACACATACTCACTTGGAAGTTTGGATGGAGAGAAAACCTTCAACAATTTTATGATAGTGGAGTTGTTGCAGATATTTGAAATTGAGATGGCCAAATCTCTCATGCCAAATATTGTTGGTGTTGTTAGAATGAGAAAATAAAGCTGTAGGAGGAGAGACAGGTAATAAATGTGAGAACTCATAAGCTTTGGTAGAGTGATTTGCAATACCTTTCGCTATAAGTTGTCAATGGCTTTTTCTGTAATCTCAACTATTTATGAATCGAATGTAACTCTCTTGGGAGAGCCTATATGAGTCATTCGATAAACAGACAACAGGTTAGCAGCAAGGGAGGGCACATAAAGGACCTTCTTGAACTCACCATGCTTCGCTCTGACTGAGCCCCTTCCTTCTGTTGTAATCTGGGAATCATCTCCCATGTGAATGTTAGGCTCCTTTGACAATGTGAGGGTAGAGAAGGATTCTTTGGAAGCAACCATGTGGCTGGAAGCTCCATAATCAATTATGTATGTTGTAGACTATGTAAGTCTAACTTTCAAAGCATGGCACCTTTCATCATCTTCTGTATGTGGTTCTTCATCAGGCCTCTTTGCTCCTTGTGGGAGAACAACGTTATGTTGCTTGAGAAGAGCTGACATTAGATCAATATGCTTCTTCATACAAATATCTTCAAGATGGTAACCCTTTTCACAATAGGGACATAACTTCTTTTTGAACTTCTTCTTTTTCTTAGAGCCAGAGGCTCCTTTGGAAGTCTGTTGATTCTGTTTAAGCTTCGAATCAGCTGCTTTAGGCTCCTTCTTCTTTTATTTCCCTTTGGCTTGCACTTTGCTAGAGTCAGTAACTAGGAGATCCTGATATTTGGAGGTCTTGATGACTCCCATTTGAATCAACTTCTCTTGCTCCTTGATTAAGGACTCGGAAAAGGAATCTATTGAAGGAATTTTCCAATCGGGGAAGCTTTCCTACTTGGCATGAAATATAGAAAAAAACACAGAATACTCAAGGCCAAGTTTGCTGAGAATGGAGAGCACATTTTTCTCATCCTTCCTTTCTACTCCACACTGTCTGCATTGAAGTGCGAGACTCGAATTTAGTAAAGAATTGCTCAATAGTCTCGAAACTACTGGGATGTAAGGCTACCAACTCATTCTCAAGGAGGTGTCCCCGAAGCTCATCTTGTTTTCCAAACAAGTTCTCAAGCTTCTCCCAGGATTCTACGGGTGACCTCAAGCCTTCAAGGTGGAAGAGGAGATATCTGGATATATGAGTGCATAGATAACCAAAAGCTTCATCACAATAGGTCTTTTGTATGGAAACTAGCTATAGAATAAATGAAGTTGAGGGTAAGAAATGGTCTCCACTATAACATTGGGCACTGATCGTCAGTTAGGAGCCTAACATTTTTTTATGGATGTTGTAGTTAATTAAAATGGTCGTGTTTAATCTTTCTACTAGTAATTTGCAGTTTGAATTGAGGAAAGAAAAATATTAAAAAGTAATATTTATATCCAAAGGAACATACTTTTCAAATTATATTACTTTGTCATATATCAAAATACCTTTTTAAATAAACAATATTTGTTGGCCATAGATGCATAAATTTGCATTCCATTCTTTTTAATACATTTTCCATGGTTCTCTTTCCTCCTTAGGAAAAAAAAATTGACCCAATTTCACCTAGATTCCATAAGCCTTTATATCAGCCCCAAATCAAAAGAAAGAGGGAAATTGAGGATTGAGAGAGATTCCATTAGCTTTATACTTAACCTCATTTCACATAGTTTTATTTATGGATTTCACTTCCACCAAAATTAATCAGTATGTGCTTCCAAATTTATGAGATGACATTTGAGCTCTCTCTTGTTAGTATGATCTGTGCAACTAACTGGATTGGGTACCTAAGCATGATAATATTATTTTTAATAGTAACTTAGTAGCAGGTGATACCTAACTAAACACTGCTCCAACTGGTTTGTTTCTCTATGATTCTACTAAATCTGTGCTAAGCTCCATAATCAGTTTTTTAATAAGGGTGGTTGCTTGAGTGGTTGCCCTGTTTGGATGCTCAAACATAAACTTAGTTTAACACCGTTCCTCTGTTCAGCGGATATGTTTTTAAAGAATGCAATTATTGGGTGTTATTAAGGGTTGGAAAGATGCAATACACCTCCCTTGATCATTGACTATAGTCTTGGATTATGTGTCAGTATGATTTATGATCCATCCGATGACCTCAAAGTTGGGCCTGTTGTTATAGCTCCTACATTGTGCATGTGAGATCTTCTTATGTTGGTCTTGCCTATGTTACTTGTGAATTATAAGGTAGGGTTAAAAATTGAAAATACAAGGTTTAAATTATGGAGAAAGTGGAATAAAAAATTATGAGTCAAGAGCTCCTTATTTACTTTGCTACCAAGCATAGGTGATATTTGTGGCCTTAATTTTTTTTTGTACTCTATCACAAAGACAGTTTCATTTTCATCTTAAAGAATGATGTAAAGAGATGTAGAATAAGGATCATCTGTGAAAGATTGTAATGCTTTCAAACTTTTTAATTATGTAAGAAATCTAAAAATCCAAAAATACTTTTGTAAATATTTAATGATTTTATTTATAATATGATAAGCTTTTTATTTTTGTAATATGTCACTTATATTAAAAAAAATAGCCATGTGTAACTGTTTATAGTATACTAACTCCACCATGATCAATGTAATATGTAGCGTATGTTTAATAGGTTGCTTAAAAAAAAAATATTAGTAAATATTATAATTGATTTGTTTTAAAAAAGTTGTATTTTTTATATTCATATTTAAATCAAATAAAATATATTATACACATTTCAATATCAAAAACTCCAACAAAAAAACTCCAACAAAAACCAATATCCTCTTGTCCAAAATATATTTCCCCAATATATTCTCAACCCTAACTCTATACTTCATAGGATTACAAAATAAAAAGATAACCCTATACCTCCTAGGATTACAAAATAAAAGGATAACTCTATACCTCCCAATATTACAAAATAAAAGAAGCATAATAGAATGTCTTGATACAAACCTTTCAATATCACATATCCCAATGTTAGATTGTAAAAAAAAAAATTAATTAAATTGTACATAATAATAATAAATAACTCTTTAATAAACAAAAAGAAACCTTCTAACAAATATTATATTTGACTTTATAAAGTAAAAGTATATATATATATTCTAAAACTTTGTGTTTATCTTTTATATATATATATATATATATAACTTTGTGTTTATCCACATGATTGAGGGTAGGATATTGTTATTATTTTAAATTATTGATTGAGGGTAGGTAAAATACAATTCTTTCTTAAAACTACTTGGATGCCAAGAGACGATATGAATGAATTTTTTTCGAAGTTTACTAATATATTTTGTGATAACTTAGTCATTCATTTTATTCAAAGTATTTAAAATAACATTTTATTAAATATTATATATAAATTAAATATATTTATTTTAATTATTGGATATAAAAGTTTGAAATTTTTATTTTTAAATATAAAAGCTTAAATGAATATTTTTTTTTGTTGAAGAGAAATTCAATAGATATTGTACCCCTTCCTATGGGGAGGTAAAGTGGGTTAATGGCCATGATGCGCAATGGTTATTTAAATTTACTTATAAATTATGTATCTTTGCTTGGATGATATTTTTTGGTCTTCTTAATATTTATCTTAGTTGTGAATCATTGATTATACATGTTAATATTAACTTTTTCTAAATTTGTTATAAGTGAAATGATTTTGTTAACATTCATGTCTTTATTAAGCTTTTCTGAAGTTGTTATAAGTGTCAAATGATTTTGTTAACAAAAATGTATGTGCTTTTTCATTGTAAATTGATTTGAAGGTTATTAGCTAAATTAAGAAGATTTTTTATCTCCATGATAACTAGGTGATTAAAATCTATATAATTATATCATTTTTTTACTATATACATTTGATATTGGTTTATGTTACTGGTTGATACTGATCACTATTAGCTGATGTATAATGGATTTTTGAATTCTCTAAAGAAGACTTGTGCTCTGTGTTCGGATGAAAAGTAGTATATTTAACTACTAGTTTTTATGGCCCTTTTTTGTTCTTAGTTAGATTGGAATTGTTTCATATAAGTTCTTTTTTCCTGTTACATTAAAATGCAAAAAGTATTTAGGTGATATTTATCCTTGTGATCTTCATTAGAAAAGTATCTTGTGTCAGTATTGAAAGGTATCCTGGTAATAACTTGGTGATATTTTGTATATCTTTGTTGAAAATTAGGTACTAACTCTGTGACCGATTAAGTATGATACAGGTACCTTTGTTGAAGATGTACTTTGTGTATCCTTATATGTTCAATACTAATTGTGTAGAATGTGGTACTAGTATCTTTGTTAGGAAACTATCCAAGTGGTCTTGTTCAATATATATATATCCTTGTGATCTCTGCTGAAAGTATCATACCAGGGTATCCATGTGGTACCTTTTGTTGAAAGGAATCTTTGTAAAATATCATAGTGATAGTTCATGCATCTTGTTGGAAAATATATTGGTGACACTTCATGCATCCTTAGGGAAAAAAATTGAGAGATAAATCATCTAAAAGAATCTTGGTAATGCATCTCATGTGATTGTTGATCTGAACGCAGTTCATGTATCTTGATGATAGAGCATATGCATGATGCATTTCATGTATTTGTAGGTAAAGTATATGCATTTCATATGATTAACTGACTGGAATGCATTTCATGAAGAAAGACTATACATTTGATGCACTTCATGAAATTGATTGATATACTTGATGCATTTCATATGATTGAAATTGATTAGAATAAGATTTAGGTAGATGCATGTCATGTATTTTGTTGAAGAAGTATCTATATCTCGAGTACCTTGCATATACTAAAGTATTTCATGTAATTAATTAGAAATTTATTTTCTTGAAAGATGTATTTTATGAATCTTGCTGAACAATATATATATGTTTATTGCTAACCATGTGTGTGTTGGGAAGGTGAAAAAGAAAAAGCATCCATGTTGAAGAATCACGTCTATTTCAAATATCTTTGTTAAAGAATATGGTTTAGTTCTTGGGACTAAGTTCATGTGCTATTCATGTTATTTTATTCTGTATATGTGTCATAGTAACTAATTTATGCCATCTTTATGTTCGTGTTTTAGTTGTTAAGGAATATCCTTATATCCTATATCATATAATTTTATTCTTGATGTTAATCATATGAGTGAATGAAATATGATTTTCAAGTGGATGTATATTTGTTGAAGATTGAAGGCCTTGTAATGAGGTTTAAAGACCCTGTAATGGGGATGGAATACTGACCCTTGCTTCCTTAAGTCCACTCTACTAGTCCTGGCTCTCACACTAGTAGTGGAGACGGACAGGAAAGTAGGTGGTAGTGGGAAGTATTGTGGTTTCTCAAAAGACGAATTTCAAGAAGGAATATGTGAAAACTGAAGTTTGTGATCCTTATGAAAGTTTTGTAAAAGCATGTATGTATTATGCATCAAGGGTGATGCATGGTTTAATGGGAGGACGATGTAATACCCTCTAGTTTATCCCCTAAACATATTATTGTTGTTGTTATATTGGATATTACGGCACAAGGTGGTGGGACTATGGTTGCACATTGTTGTTATTATTATTATTATTATTATTATTATGTTGGACATTATTAATTAATTAATTAAATAAAACAATTGGATCGACCGATGCCAAAAAAGAGAGTATGAGAAACGATGATGTTACAAGCAAGGGGTTGTGGAAAAATTGTTATATTTGTGGTTGCATCTATGTCGATGTTATACACCCTTCTTGTGGACTTGATGGACCCTCTTGACTATGTACCCTCGCATGTTATGTTACTCCTTAATTTCATTTATTCTGGGATTAATTTGTATTAGTGTTGAAGTCTCTCTCTCTCTCTCTCTCTCTCTCTCTCTCTCTCTCACCTAGTGCGCCCCCTTGAGTTGGGTTAGTGTGTCCCTCTGGTGGTTTTGTAACTCCTTGGAGGCTACACTAGGTTTTGTAACCCCCACTTGCACAAGTGTTTCCTCACTAGCTATTTTTAGTCTTGACACCTCAAAAGTTGTGTAAATCCTTGTGTAACGCCTTGTGTAAATACTTGTGTGAATCCTTGTGTAACTCCTATTTCTATTTTTTGAATGTAACACATCCCTTGTGTGTGTCTCTCTCCCAATTTAAATTGCTCATGAAGAATTTTGATTTGCTTGTGTTGGTTAATCACACTTATGTGTTGGTTCATCCTTTTTCTCTTGTGCTTATGCTTAGCACTTGTGGTTCGATTTTACTACTCTTGGTATGAGATACTTTTTAGTCATTACGCCCTTTTGGAGCATGTGCCCAATCTGAGTTACTCTAGATCCACTGGTGTATGTCTTGGAGTTTCCTCTAGAGATCCTAGATTGGCAGCATGAGTGAGGTCCAATGCCATTGGATTTGAGGTTGGACAAAGCTGTGTATTTCCTCTAGATATCCTGTTTTGGAAATAGGGGTGAGGTCCACTGCCTTGGATTTGAGGTTTTCTTGGAGCCACTGAAATTTTCTTGGATTGGAAGTGTTACTTTTGTTGGGTTGTGGTTGGACTATTGTCCTTGAGCCACTAGAATTTCCCTGAAGTGGAAGTAGAGGCCACACTTGCCATTGGGTTGTGATTGGACTAATTTCTTGAGAGAATTTGTTGTTGAGTATTATATTTCTTGTGGAATCATGGTTTCGGCTTATTGGTGACCATTCCAAAGTGATTTTTGGCCTACATTGTATCTATGACTAGGTGGAACATGGAACGGTCGATTTCGGTTGTGTATTTGGAAAAGATAAGTGCTTTATATCATGTTTATTTAATTTATTTGGATATGATATTATTTATTTATGGATGCACATGAAATTTTTTATGAAACATATGAGCTATTTGGGGAATAAATTTCTCACGGAATTCAATCTATTTTATACAAGTAAATTTTGTGAATGAATTGGAAATTAGTTTTTGGGATTTTGTGTGCAAATTATTTGATGAAATGATGATTTAGAACCTCTGATACATAAATGATATTTCTACCTATGTTAATCATATAATTTGTATTTTTATGGTACAATAGCCTCATAATGGTTTAAGACACTTCTCTTTGATGCTTCTGCCTTTTATTCGAAAACTAGTTCTTCAATTGCATTGTTTTACATAGTTTGGAGACTCGACATATTAAGTTTTTGAAAAAATAGGTGAGTGTTCTTTTTATGCTTATGTATGATAAATGAACTTGAATTTTTTGTGATAATGTGACAATAAATCTTATTGATAGTGTCTGGGAAATGCCTACCGAAATTCTAGATCAATTTCCAATTTCTAGCTCCTTCAATGGAATTGTTTTGAGTAGGTTTGTGACTTTGCATATGAAGTGTTTGATGAAATCTTCGAATGATATTTACCTTTTTTATGAGTTATAAAACATTTTATCTATATATTTTAATGATTGTATGAGCCGTGGATTTAATTGTTCTAGTGATAATTCCTAGAATTACTAGTCAAGTTAGATGAGTAGAATTAGCTAGTTTTGTGAGTTATTTGACAGATTGTATATGTGAAAAAATATACAGCCATATGGATTTAGGTGACCCATTATACATTGTACATGAGCTATAGTATTCATATATTTATATTTATGTGGGATTTGTAAAGTTAAATAAAAAACTAGGTACATTGTGGTGAAAATTGATAACTAGTTGTGGATTGAAATCTTTGTTTTCGTAAAAACGGAATGCTAAATCCATGTGTTATGTTTAAAAAAAAAAAAATTGTAGGTGTCTACTTATCAGGTGTTATCCTTTACTTATTTATTAATTTTATTTTGGTTCAATTTAGACTCAATTCCTTGCGGTGAATGTTAACTAGTTTCATTGGAATTGACGGAAAAGATCACTTTATGTGCAATTGGAATTATCTGAAAATAAAAATGTAATTGGATGTAGGTGTATGATTAAATATGTTTTTAATTGATTTAGTATTTATTTTTGGTTTAATTGGATAGTTACAAGTTGATTGTGTGCAATACTAGCTGCTTATATTGGAAAACTAGTTGACTAGTCTTGTGGACTCTCTTTCATAATTACCATGATTAATTATTACAATTTTGGTAATCAAGCCTTATTTACATGTAATTATATCTTATTAAGCCATTTGTATTGATAATTTATGGTTTTTTTTTTAATTGGATTTGTGATAAGTGTCATCATTTGCGCACTAAGTGTCGTAATTAATGTCTTAATTACTGGCTAATTGTGAATAAGAACAAATAGCCTTTAGAAGTGGTTATCATCTCTGATATGGCTTGGATTTAAGGTTTGATGATGTTATATTGTGTTAATAATCATTCTCATCCCTTAGATCATATGTTGGATGTGTTAATAAATTTATATTAAATTATTGTTATTTAATGGATTTTGTGTCACAATTAATTTTGGAAAAATAAAAATTAAATGTTTATGGTTTATACGCTGCACTAAAAATCAATTCATTATCCTTAGAGAGATAATTATATGTCCCTTAGACACCCTAATATTCCTAGGTACATTACCACTTTCGACAACCACACTTCTAGTTTTTATGGACATGAAGTTGGAGATTTGGCACACAACGGTCATATCTCCAATGAACGTGTTGTTCATTCCAGTTGGATATCTAATCCCAAAATGACGCTTGTGTGTCACACCTCTAATGAACCTGTTGTCTGTGTTCTGAAAACCAATTTTCAAACGTCTCTAGACCATACTTGTAGTTTTTTATGGGAAGGAATTCAGAGGTACAATGCATGTGCATCAAACTTACGACGATTGTGTTTCGTTAGTCTAACGATGATTTCGTATGACATTGTTGTTCAATGAAACATGTCAAACATATCGTAGAAAGAACAAGATTAAGGAATGGTTTCACACTTCCAATGAACCCTACTTCGATGGTTAAATTCATTAATGTTTTTCAGAGGGGCAACAAAACAAATGTCGAAACATGGATGAATAACCACCAAAGAATATCTCAAATTTAGTAGTGGTTGAATTTAATATTAAAACTAAATTAATAGAACATTAAATTTATTCTAATATTGTTAATAGAACAATATCCAATAAAATCTAAAATCATTTTTGTGTGTGTGTTGTGAAAAAACATTGTGTACAATACAACCACTACTATCATAATCATGTATTATTATTGAGCTTTGTAATACAATACAATATATATTTTTTTTGTTCTTTTAGTGTGTTGTGTGTGTTAGAAAATCAGGTAATACTAATAGGGGGGTGAATCAATATTAAGAAATCTATTTAAATTTTCATCACTTTAAACAAAATCAACAATGAACACAGAACACACAATATTATTGTGGAACCCCAATTGGGAAAACCACCAATACTTCCTATCACTTGCAAAATTATATTTACAAATAGTTTGTAAACACCAACTTGTTGGATGCACCAACACCAAAATTTTTCAGCTACAACTAAAGGATGCACCAACACCTTGTTTACCAGCAACAACTGGAAGGAGGCTACGACCCCCTACAGGATTGTAGCCTACCCTTGCGCCTCCCAACCTCCTTCTTATGATAATTTGATCTCTGACTTTTGTACACCTTTAGATCTTCCAATTTAATGTACAGAGACGTGTGTCTTACGGTTTAACACTTTGCTTATATACCCCCAACCGTGCCTCTTCATCTAACAGTCACGTATCTTCATCGTGACTCTTCAGATTTTCCTCTCGTGATTTTGGAGTTTCGAACATAAATCCTTCTACAATTACCTTTCCACAACGAACTTTCGCGTTTATATTTCTGCAAACCATCTTTCTACAATTTGTAGGTGTGCCTTGCTTTCGCAATTGTGGGTGCACTTTCAAATCCTCCTTCTGCAATTAACCTTCCACGATGATATTTCCACAATTTCCCTTTCCACAATTTGTAGAAGATCCTTCCTTTCGCAATTGTGGGTTGCGGGTTGAGGGGATGCCTTTCAACTTTTTAGAAACAAGCTTCCGCAAATTGTCTTTCTCAACTCCTTACAACCATCAGATATGCAAGTGGTCCTTCTGCAGTCTCTATTGGTTGTCGAATCAATGATCTACGACGAACTTTATTATTTATTTCTAAATCCTCACCCGTCACGAAATTAAACTTCGAACACTTTCTCCTGCGGAATGCTATGTGAGCGGTTGAGCTCTTGCAGCTTCCTTCTCGTCTGTCGATCTATGATCCTTATGAAACATTTACTTTGGATTTGTGGACCTATATCTCTTGTGTACTTTTAATTCACGGATTTTTTCCCCGTCCTTCTATGTTTAAACGAACCAACTGCAAACGTTGTGGTTCTATTTTTATCTATGTTACCAACAATGTCAATTTAATAAACAATCTCCCCCTTTGGAATTCATTGGAAACACCTTCGTTTGACATTGGAAAAGATATTTTTCTCCCCCTTTGACAACAATGACAACTTTTAGAAACGAAACTCCCCTGGTAACGCTGCTCCATTTTGCTATATATCTTCAGAATATTATAGTTTGTAATCGTATATAAGCAACACAACAAAGTGTACTTGCATTTCTCTTTGAACATTGATCTCGTTCTCCTATGCTTTTTCAACAATATGAAGATGTAAATCTTACTTCCAGGGACCATAACCTTTAACATAATAATTTTAATACGTAGCAACAGAAATCATAAGTATTACAATTTCATATTAACAACATCAATCCATCTTTGAGATGATCAAAACCACTCAGAATTATTTACAAATGGACCATAGATTCTAAAATCACTACCCCTATGAGTGTGTCTCCTCCTGTCAACATTTCTCCTCTTCCTATGCCAGGATTTTCATCCTTTTAGTTAATGTTTAATGATGAGGGATAACCCCCAATTTCAACGTAAGATAGGAAAATGATTCTCTAGGTAACGACTTAGTGAAAATGCCTGCAATTTGTTCCTTCAAATCAATATACTCCAATTTGACCACTTTTTGAGACACTTTCTCTCTTAAAAAATGATATTTGATTGGAATATGTTTTGTCTCAAAGTGCAGAACAAGATGTTTTGATATGTTTATAGCACTTGTATTGTCACAGCATCTAACAATGGGGTCCTCATATTTTATAGGTTAATATTCCAATGTTTGCTTCATCCAAATGACTTGTGTACAACATCATGCAGCAGCAATATACTCGGTTTCTGTTGTATACAGTGAAATGGAAGACTAATTTTTGCTTAGCCATGACACCAAGCAATCTCCTAAGTAGAATGTTGCTCCAATAATGCTTTTTTTGTCATCAATACTTCCTACCCAATATGCATCAGTGAATTCCCTTAAAGTGAAGTTATTGATTTTTGGATACCATAATCCATAATCTGCAATACCTTTTAGATATCTAAGAATTATTTTTACTGCAGCCACATGTGTTTCTTTTGGGGCTGATTGGAACTTGCAACCAAACCTATAGCCTGCATTACATCTAGTATTGTATTTGTTACATATAATAAACTACCAATCATTGACCTATACATAATATGATCTACTTCTAAAGATTCATCATACTTGCTCAATTTACAACCAGTGACCATATGAGTATTAACATGTTTGAATTCTTCCATTTTGAAAATTTTCAACATCTCTTTGATATACTTGGTTTGAGAGATGAAAATCCCCTTTTCTGATTGAGATACTTGTAAACCTAGAAAGAATGCCAGTTCTCTTAACATTGACATTTCAAATTCCTTCTTCATTTCTAAAGAAAATTTTATACTCAGACTTTGTAGATCACTTCCAAATATGATATCGTCTACGTAGACTACATCAATGATAATATTTTTGTTTTCAAACTTTATGTATAAATTACTGTTAGTGGCCCCTCCTCTGTACCCTTGTTGATTTAAATACTTTCCAAGTATTGAGAACCATGCTCTTAGAGTTTATTTAAGGCCATAGAGTACCTTCTTAATTTTGCAAACATAATTTCTATTTTCTGATAAGAGAAATCCTTTAGGCTGCTCAGCATAGACTTATTCTTCAATTTATCCATTAAGAAATGCATATTTTACATCGATTTGGTACACGTTAAACTTATTGTAGCATGAAAAAGCTAAAAACATCCTCATGGCTTCAAGTCTTGCCACAGGTGCAAAAGTTTCTTCAAAGTCAACACCTTCTACTTGAGCATATCCCTTGCATACTAATCTGGCCTTGTTTCTTGTCACATGACCATGCTCACTGAACTTGTTTTTAAAAATCCAATTGGTTCCAATAATATTCATGCCCTTAGTTCTTGGGACAAGTTCCCAAGTTTGGTTCTTCTCTATTTGATCAAGTTCATCATTCATAACATTGATTCAATCCTCAATTTTGCAAGCTTCTTTAAATTTTTTGGGTTCTACTATCGAAAGTAATGCTACACTTCATCATAAAATAAATTTCTTCTTGTTTTAACTCCTAAATATTTGTCACCAATTATTTGACTTTCAGGATGATTCTTCTGAACCCACCTATATGGTGTCTTTGTGTCGATCTTGGAGAATCTTCATTCTCATTTTCATGTGGTTCTTCTTTCTCTAATTTTTCTTCTTTTTCTTCTTCTTCAAAAACATCCTCTTCTTGTGAACTTTCTTCTTTTTCTTTATCGTTTATTTCTTCATCACTAGTTTCTTCAATATCCACACTTTCTTGGATTTGTATTTTTCTTGGTTTAGTATCATCAACAGTTACATTTTCACTTTCTATGATCTTGTGCAACCTTAGATTATAACATATGTATGCCCTTTTGGTGGAAGAATATCCAATAAATATGCCTTCATTTTTTATAGAGTCAAACTTACCTAGATTATCATCATCTCTTTTTTATGTAGCATTTACTTCCAAAAACTCTAAAATATTTAACTGAAGATGGTCTTCCAAACCATAACTCATAAGGAGTCTTGTCACTATTCACTCTGAGTTGTCCTCTATTTTGTACATAGACAATTTTATATACCACGTCCGTCCAATAGCCATCAAGAATTTTGCTTCATTAAACATAGTTCTAATAGCTTCTTGGGCTATCATGTTCTTTCTCTCAATAACTTCATTTTGCTAACGAGTTTTTGCTGTTAAAAACTGCCTCTTGATTCCATGAGTTTGACAAAACTCATTGAATTTATTTGAGGTGAACTCACCACCATTATATGATATTAGACATTTAATCTTGATATTTGCTTCATTTTCAACAAGTGCTTTGAAGGCTTTGAACTTCATAAAGGCTTCTGATTTTTCTTTTAGAAATTCCACCCAAGTCATCCTTGTATAATCATCGATTAATAACATAAATTAATGTTCACCCTGAAATATTTTAGTCCTTGTTGGTCCACAAAGATTAGTATGAATGATTTATAATGGCTGAGATGTTGTACGTTTTTTACCTTGAAGCTTGTTCTTGTTTGCTTCCCATGAAGACAATGCTTACAAACATGATTGGGTGGTTTTATGATCTTTGGCAAATTCCTTACAACTTCCTTCTTACTAAGTTTTACAACATTGTTAAAGTTCAAGTGCCCCATCCTTCTATGTCATAGAAAACTTTCGTCAATTTGACTCATATTACATTGTTCTTCATTTTCTAGAATATACACATTGCTTGGAGTTCTCACATCAGTCCCAACAAGTTTTCCTGAATATTTTCTTTTGATTTCACACTTCTTGGAATCGAATATACATATGTGTCCTTAATCACATGTTTGGCTCACACTTAAAAGATTAGGTTTTAAGTTCTTTACAAGAAAAACATTTTCAGCTTCCATCTTGTCTCTAAGAGCCATTGTACCCTTCCCAATTAGTTTAGATGATAGATTATCTCCAAATGTGGATTTTCCTTTTTTATTTCTTTTTAGGCTTATAAATTTATTTGGGTCTCCTGTCATGTGTTTTGAGCATCCAATGTCCACATGCCATATATTTTGTTTTTTTGTTGCACATAGAGCTATTGAACATTCCACATTATCCTTCTTCTTCCAAACCTTCCTCTCCTCATTTCCTTGAGAGTTTTTGGTGTCATTCTCCATAGGAATCACTAGTTTACAATATCTAGCAATGTTTCCTTGATTATGACATTTGTAACATTCTATACTATAAATTTGTAGAGGAGAAAAGGAATTATAGTTTCTTCCTTTTGGATTTCTTCTAGTGACATTCTTCTTATAGAAAGGAGATTGTGATGTAATTCCTTTCCCAATAAGAATCATTAGTTTACAATTTCTAGCTATATGTCCAAAATTGTTACAGACATAACAATTTCCCAAAAAGAGTTGTTGATGTCTGCTTGGCACATTAGCTGTCCTACTTTCATTTTGAGAGAGAGCAAATTTTTTACTGTATTCCTTTACAATTGGTCTCATAATTGCATCAGCATAAATTCTTTTATTTCCTTGTTTATTTATGAATGAGGATTGTTCTGTCTTCTTTCGTTTGCCATAACCTAGTCCAGTTTTATTACTAAATGATCTTTGACAACTTAGGATGTCATCCAAATTTTTTGAATTTCTCTTAAAATTTGATTGAAAGGATTCTTCATTTGTCTTCTTTCTAATCAAGATCAATTAAGCTTCGAAATTTTCTAATTCTTGCTCTCTTTTCTTGAGTTGTTGTTCTAGATTGTTTTCAACCTTGTTGGCTTCTTGAAGCTGATTTTTTAAGTCAACAATAATTATTTTTGCAACATTGTTTATCTCCTCAAATTTTGTCATATGAATTTTTTTATTTTTTGTACATCCTTTTATACTTCCCTAATTCTTCAAGAGCACTTACAAGTTCTGCTTCAAGATCGACCACACCTTCTACTTCTTCTTTAGGGATTTTGTTCTCTATTCCCATGAATAGGACTTTAGCATCTTCATCTTCACTACACTACACTCATTTGAGTAGTTATCATCCATGGAATTAAAGGTCTTCTTTTTGTTTTTATTCTTAAAAATCAGTTTTTCTTCTTTGAATATTCACGACACTCATCATCATCTTCTTGTTTGGGATAAGGGCAATTGGAAGCAAAGTGACTAATCCCCCCACAGTTAAAAAAATTTAAGCATAATTTCCCTTTGTACTTACCAGTAACTCTCTTAATATTTTTAACAATAAGTGCTTCTTCATCATCGGAATCTTCTGATTGAATATATGTTTTAGATTTCTTAGCTACCTTAGATGCTTTAAAAGTTTCTTCCTTCTTTTGAGAATTATCTTTCCCTATCCTCATTTCATAAGCTATGAGGATCCCATATAGTTCTTCCATGGTGACTTTGTCAATATCTTCTCTATATTCTAGGGTGGAAATCTTCGGATTGTAAGTCATTGGAAGTGATCATAGTACTTTTTCAACTATTTCCTTTTCTTTCAATTCTTCTCCTAACCCTTGAATGGCATTAATGAATTCATCAATTCTCTCAAAGTATTCTGAAATGTTTTCTTCTTCCTTCATTTTTAGACTTTCAATTTGAGTTTTAAAATTCTAGATTTTAGCCTGTTTTACCTTGGTGTCTCCCTCATAGATGGTCTACAATTTTTCCCAGATCTCCTTTGTTGTTTTGAAATGCATCACTTTGGAAAATATTGTTTTGGATGATCCAACCAAGATTGCATTAACAACTTTAACATTCGTTCCAAATTGTTTTATTCCTTTAAGATCTGTGAGAGGATATTTTGGATATATATACCCTGTTTCTACATACATCCAAACATCTAGTCCAATATACATTATATGGCTTCTCATCCTAATGCTCTAGAAAGCATAATCTTCTCCATTTAATATCGGAACCTTGGAGGATGTTTTTACTTGTTGGTACATGGTGATAAAATATCTCTCTTAAAGTGTTTAAACATTTAGTGAAGAGACCGCTCTGATACCAATTGTTAGAAAATAAAGTAATACTGAGAGTGGGGGTGAATCAGTATTAAGCAATCTATTTAAAATTTTATCACTTAAAACAAAATCAACAATGAACATAGAGCGCACAATATTATCATGGAACCCCCATTGGGAAAACCACCAATACTTCCTAGCACTGCAAAATTATATTTACAAATAGTTTGCAAACACCAACTAGCTGGATGCACCAACACCCAAGTTTTTTAGCTACAACTGAAGAGGGGGGGTGAATCAGTATTAAGCAATCTATTTAAAATTTTATCACTTAAAACAAAATCAACAATGAACATAGAACGCACAATATTATCATGGAACCCCCATTGGGAAAACCATCAATACTTCCTAGCGTTGCAAAATTATATTTACAAATAGTTTGCAAACACCAACTAGCTGGATGCACCAACACCCAATTTTTTTAGCTACAACTGAAGGATGCACCAACACCTTGTTTACCAGCAACAACAGGAAGGAGGCTACGACCCCCTATAGGATTGCATCCTATCCTTGTGCCTCCCAACCTCCCTCTTATCATAATTTGATCTCTAAATTTTGTGCACCTTTAGATATTCCAAATGAATGTATAGAGACACTTGTCTGAAGGTTTAAAGATTTGGTTATATACCCTCAGGTGTGCCTCTTCATCTAATAGTCATGTATCTTCATCGTGACTCTTCATAAATTTTTCCCGCAATTTCGCAGTGTCGAACATAAATCCTTCCACAATTACCTTTCTGCAACGACCTTTCCACATTTATCTTTCTGCAAACCGTCTTTCCGCAATCTGCGGGTGTGCCTTCCTTGCAAATTGTGGGTGCACTTTCACATTCTCCTTCCGCAAACTCCTTCCGTAGTTAATCTTTCACAATGATATTTTTGCAATCTCCCTTTCCGCAATTTGCGGGAACTCCTTCCTTCTGCAATTACAGGTTGCGGGGTTTCCTTTCAACTTTTTCAAAACAAGCTTCCACAAATTGTCTTTCAAACTCCTTACAACCGTTAGATCCACAAGTGGTCCTTCCACAATATTTGTTGGTCGTCGAATCCACGATCTACGGTGAACTTTAACCTATGTTGCTAACTCCTCATTCGTTCAAGCAATTAAACTCTTAACACTTTCTCCTACGGAACGCTATGTGAGCAATTGAGCTCTTGTGGCTTCCTTCTCATCTGTCGATCTATGATCCTTGCAGAACATTTACTTTGGATTTGCGGACCTCTATCTCCTGTGCACTTTTACTTCACATATCGTTTCCCCATCATTCTCTGTTTAAACGAACCAACTGGAAACTTTGTGGTTCTGTGTTGATCTATGTTGCCAACAATGTCAATTTAGTCAATAGTGTGTTTCATTACTTTAAAAATCATAAATATAATAAAAGTGTATGTTCCATTATTAGTCCATGCCTTCATGCTGGTAGGGACTCTTGCAATGTGGTATAGTGTGTTATAACTTCAACATCGGATGCTCTGTGAAATTTTTGGTAATCATTAACATTAAATCGAGCCTTCGAAAATAAACCTACATACACAACTCCTTCTTCCAAGAAGATATCATTTCATCCATGACCAAAGGTCCAATTCCTTATTCCAGGAAGACATTGGTTTATCCATGACCAAATAATGGTTGGAGATGCATGACGACTTTATTTCTACCCTTGGAAGATTGTTCACTAACAAGGGGATGCAAACCCCAAGAGTCAACATACTCATAACAAATGTGTACAACATTGCTTGGAATTCAAACAATTATTGTCCAACTTAGGTATTTATTTGACTTCATCGTTTTTATTATTCATAGAAGGAAACAAATAATGTTTGTTGATCCATCTTAGCCATACCTAGTCAAGACTCTATGGATTATCACAAAAAGTAACTACAAATTCCATATATTGTCTCTTGATTTTCTTCTGAGCCTTGTTTTTTAGGTATCCAATTGCAAGAGTTTACTTTGTTGTTGTATTAGAAAGGATGAAATTTACATTTGTAATCATTACCTTGATAGAACTTTTAGAGCATGTTGAACATACAAGGCGTAATTTCATTAGCGTAGATTTCAATACATGCACTGCATGTTGTACTCTCATCATAGGAAGGCATTCTATAGTAGTAGATATGGGGGTTTATATGGCCAATGAAATAATTGTATGGATGCTAGGAATATGATGAAACTCTAGAAAAAATGAGGGCATGGTGGTTCAGTTTTATGAATAGATTGAACTAAAGATACTTGGAACAAACTTAGTTATGCCTCAAAGGGGGGTGATATATTCAATGGGAAATTTTATGGTTAAATGAAGTAAATTATGGGGAGTGTTTGAGCATGGTTTCTTTTGATGGAGAGAATGAACAGTGAAACATAATCAATGGACCATGAAACCTAAGAGTCCATACATATTATTGCAATTACTTATTGTTGGCTATGAAGGGCATATATGTTTAGTTTGTACAATAGGTCTTTTGTATGGAAACTAGCTATAGAATAAATGAAGTTGAGGGTAAGAAATGGTCTCCACTATAACATTGGGCATTGATCGTAATTTAGGAGCCTAACCTTTTTTTATGGATGTTGTAGTTAATTAAAATGGTCGTGTTTAATCTTTCTACTAGTAATTTGCAGTTTGAACTGAGGAAAGAAAAATATTAAAAAATAATATTTATATCCAAATGAACATATTTTTCAAATTATATTACTTTGTCAACATACCTTTTTCAATAAACAATATTTGTTGGCCATAGATGCATAACTTTGCATTCCATTCTTTTTACTACATTTTCCATGGTTCTCTTTCCTCCCTAGGAAAAAAAAAATTAACCCAATTTCACTTAGATTCCATAAGCCTTTATATCAAGCCCAAATAAAAAGAAAGAGGGAAATTGAGGATTGAGAGAGATTCCATTAGCTTTCTACTTAACCTCATTTCACATAGTTTTATTTCTGGATTTCACTTCCACCAAAATTAATCAGTATGTGCTTCCAAATTTATGAGATGACATTTGAGCTCTCTCTTGTTAGTATGATCTGCGCAACTAACTGGATTAGGTACCTAAGCATGATAATATTATTTTTAACAGTAACTTAGTAGCAGGTGATACCTAACTAAAGACTGCTCCAACTGGTTTGTTTCTCTATGATTCTACTAAATCCGTGCTAAGCTCCATAATCAGTTTTTTAATAAGGGTTGTTGCTTGAGTGATTTCCCTGTTTGGATGCTCGAACATAAACTAAGTTTAACACCGTTCCTCTGTTCAGCGGATATGTTTTTAAAGAATGCAATTATTGGGTAACATTAAGGGTTGGAAAGATGCAATACACCTCCCTTGATTGTTGACTATAGTCTTGGCTTATGTGTCAGTATGATTTATGATCCATCCGATGACCTCAAAGTTGGGCTTGTTGTTATAGCTCCTACATTGTGCAGGTGAGATCTTCTTATGTTGGTCATGCCTATGTTACTTGTGAATTATAAAGTAGGGTTAAAAATTGAAAATACAAGGTTTAAATTATGGAGGAAGTGGAATAAAAAACTATGAGTCAAGAGCTTCTTATTTACTTTGCTACCAAGCATAGGTGATATTTGTGGCCTTAAATTTTTTTTTGTACTCTTTCACAAAGACAGTTTCATTTTCATCTTAGAGAATGATGTAAAGAGATGTAGAATAAGGATCATCTGTGAAAGATTGTAATGCTTTCAGACTTTTTAATTATGTAAGAAATCTAAAAATCCAAAAATACCTTTGTAAATATTTAATGATTTTATTTATAATATGATAAGCTTTTTATTTTTGTAATATGTCACTTATATTAAAACAAAATAACCATGTGTAACTATTTAGAGTATACTAACTCCACCATGATCAATGTAATATGTAGAGTATGTTTAATAGGTTACTTAAAAAAATAAATATTTATTATTAAATATTATAATTGATTTGTTTTCAAAAAAATTGTATTTTTGATATTCATATTTAAATCAAATAAAATATATTATACACATTTCAATATCAAAAGCTCCTCTCAACACATAAATGAAAACAAAAACCAATATCCTCTTATCCAAAATATATTTCCCCAATATATTCTCAACCCTAACTCTATACCCTAACTCTATAGTTCATAGGATTACAAAATAAAAAGATAAACCTATACCTCCTAGGATTACAAAATAAAAAGGATAACTCTATACCTCCCAAGATTACAAAATAAAAGAAGCATAATAGAATGTCTTGATACAAACCTTTCAATATAACATATCCCAATGTTAGAGAGCAAAAAAATTAATTAATCAAATTGTACATAATAATAATAAATAAACAAGTGAGATAGCAGCAAGGCTGCTTATACCTGCCTCTTATAAAATAATATTGTATATAGTTTAAAGCTAAAAGTTGATGAAATTATGAAACATTCAAACTTCCAACAATGTATTACTTGTTGCCATCGTACTTATATGTCTATGTGAGATTACTTGTTGTTTAGAAGTAAGTGTCACTGTTTATATTTCTATGTGTATATGAATTAATTAGTTATTAAGTAAGTCCTTGAAATTAAATATCCAAAATGAGTTTACTTGTCTTTGTGAATAGGAGAGCTTTTGTCACTACCAATAGGCCTGTGTGCAATCGTCACGATCGTCCATAATACCCATTACAGCTATGCAATAAATTAATTGAGCGGGCAAAATCCATAATACCCATTGCAGCCATCTAATAAATTAATGGAGCGGGTAAAATTAATAAAGGATATCGATTTATGTGTGTATATAGGCCTGTGTGCAATCTTCATAAATGATCATTAATTAGTATTAAATGAAATTTGTATTTGTTTCTTGAAATCCATTTCGTCAACCTTATAGTTTTGTTTTATCGTTGCGCTTTCTAATATTAGTAACCTTTGTAACTCATAAATATCTACCAATTCTTTGAACTACGAGCTAGTGATATGGTTAGGTAGTTGAATCCCAACTCATCTAAAAGAAATTTTTTATTTTGATGGTGATTAATTATTGTACTCAATGGTTTGAAGAAAGATCAGGACCAAGACCATTAACGACGGAGTGGTGACTAAATTTATTAAGCAGCGTATAACCACTAAATTTGGGATATCCTTTACTATTGTGTTTGACAACACATTAATATTCTAGGTTAGTGAATTTGATTTTTGA
>LPNX010708211.1:0-26440 GCA_001517045.1 Pseudotsuga menziesii
TCTCTCTCTCACACACACACACACACACACACACACACACAAACACACTTTGTGTGTGTGTGTCCCTCCCTCACTTCCCATATCTCATAAGCTCTCTCCACCTCCTCTATACCTCCCTCACTATCCTTCCCTCAATCACTCTCTTTCTATTTCTCACCCCTCCCCCACTCCCCCTACCTCTCACCCATACCCCTCTCTCTCAGATAATATTTTTTTGTGTGTGTATCCCCCCTTCTCTTACAAATCCCCGCTTCCTCTCCCTCTCTCTCCACCTTCTATTTACCTCCCTCTATCAATATCTCCCTCCCTTCTCCCTTAATTTGCATCCCTCTGTGGCATTATCCCTCCCTCCCTCTCTCTTTCTCTGTCTCAATTTGTATCCCTCGCCCTCCCTCCCTATCTCTTTTCACCCTCTCTCTCCATGTTTATCTCTTTCACAACCTTCCTCTCTTTCCATCTCTCAACCCTCCACCCTCTGTAATTGGCACCATCCATCTCTCTCTCTCTCTCTCTCTCCATGTTTGAACCTGCCCCTTTCTCTCCTTGTGTATGTCCCCACATCACCCATCACACACACACACCTTCTATTGCTCCCTCAATATCTCTTTCCTTCACTCTATCTTCATCCCTCCCTCACCCCCCTCCTCCCTCTCTATATTATTCTCTCTCACACTCTCTCCACATCTCTCTCTCTCTCTCTCTCTCTCTCTCTCTCTCTCTCTCTTATTATATGTTTTCAAATTGTCCCTTCTCCTCAACCCCCTACCTCATTATGACCCCTATTATTTGTTTTATCACATCTCATTCACATATCTTCAATTTTTCCCTCCTTCGACTCTCTCCTCCAACACATCCTATTCCTCCTCTAATATTCCATATCAACTTTTCCATTCATCAATCCTCTCATTCTCCATATCCAAATTTCCATTCATCAATCACCCACTTCCTACCCTCCACCTTGTTTCCCTTCATCACTAAATTCTTTTGTATTGCTTCTAACCCTATAGGTCTTCAACATCTCTTCTCCTCCTAAAAATTCTCTCAATCCCCACTCCCCTTCACCCTTGTAACCCATAATGTTCGCATTCCATTCATCTTTCTCCACTTGAATTTACAACATCCTCCTAGAACCTTGACCATTCCCCACCCCCTCTAAACTATTAACCATCCACACTTGAAATTCCAACATCTTCCTAGTCCCTTGCCCCTTCCCCAGCCCCTCTCAACTATTAACCATCCCCACCTAAACTTCTTAGGCCCTTAACCCTTCCATGCCCCCTCTAAACTATTATCCATACATTTGATATATTACTTAGAGTGCTATGTTTTTATCTCTATAACACGTGTTCATATTTTGTAGTTATATAGCGTGCTCGTGTTTTGTAGTTATATAACACACTCGCATTTTGTAGTTATATAACGCGCACATGTTTGTCAATTGTACAAGGGCGAGAAATGTAATTTGAATTTATACATGCCAATTCACTTGCTCGCATGACACCAATAGTCTTGTAATGTTCCCTTTTTGGAAATTTTATCAAAATGGCCAATTCTTCAATTCTTTCATAATGTACTCAAATTCACCTTCTTACAACTCTAGTTATATGGATTCAATTGACCCAAAATTCCTCCAATTGATTTCAAAATTGGTGAGGAAGGTCCTGAGGGGTGATGGGAAATATTAGCATGTATATTAGACATATAATCAACTAATATACCTAAGCATGGTCTGAAATTTGCAAAGGAATAAGTTTCGGGACAAGACTTGTCAATTTTGGAGGTGGAAATCCGCCTTGGGTCCTGGAATAAATATCTTCAAAACACTGTACAAACTTCACTAATGCTGGATATGATACTTGTATCTGTTATCAAACATTAATTTTTAAGCATCATATGTGGTTTTTGGGTCGAATAGGTATCCAAGGGAACTCCATGAATTTACTAGTAATTTTGAGGTTCCAACCCCCAATGGTAGATGACTCCAAATAGCTCCAAATGATCTCGAATTGTACCAGAAGGTGTATGAGTGATAAAATAACTTAATTATAATGTTCAGCAGTATATTATGGCCTTTCAATTACTTCTCAAAGTCTATATCAAATTCTGAATAAGATTTATTCTTTAACTATCAATTTTGGTGCTCAAATCGCCCCCGGGTAATTATCAGAATGGCTTCCCATATGTGAATAAAATCACTTGAATTATCAAATTGAAGCAAGGGATGTGTACAAAACATTATCAAAGACTCATATGCAGAACCAATAGAACTCCCATGGCTGTTATCACTTCTTTCAATGATATATAAAAAAACTAGTTTTGGACCCTTGGGGAAATGAGATGTAGTTTGCTCCAATTGCAATTAAATTTGACCCAATGGCCACAAATTTTCATTTACTGAATAATAAAGCCATAATATTCTTTAATTACAGTCCTTTAATTCATAACTAATCAATATTCTACACCTCCATTCAAATCTATCAATATTATAAGAGTTTACAACAAGGAGATGGGGAAATGGCACTGTTTCTTTATTATTGATCAATAATACATACAATATATTGGATTTTAGAACTTATAACTTTATCAATAGAGATATAATATTATTTACATCATAATACAAAATTCTAAATCAATAAGAGCTCCCTCAAAAAGATAAATGGCTCACCAAGTGTGCCTCACTCCATTGGGCTGAAATATGGTGAAAGAATGTGAGATGGGAGGGAGAATGAGCTGAATACTGAAGTTTCCATGAGATTTTGTATCTGCATTTATATATTATGAATAAATTTAATCTCCTATAAATACCTAATTTTCCTCTCCAATCACCAATTAGGATGGGAATCTTTCACCCTCGAAATTGGCTCAAGCATGAACTAGTCACCCACTAGCTCTCTCTCTTCACAACAACAAATTTCACAAGTGATCAAAAATATCTTTCTCATGGATGATCCATGTATTTTATAAAAATTAATGGTCTCCTCAGCTTCCAAATACATCCATCAACTAAATCCAATTCGAAAATGTGTGACTTCTCATGTTATGCCATGCAGCCTCTCTCTCCACATTCCATCTTCTCCCAAATTGAGTAGGAACCCATTGGGATTCTACAAATCACAAGAGAGATCTATTGGATGCTATATTTCAACCTAAAATTTCAGATATGTAATATTCCATCCTTCATATATGACGTATTTCAGAACTTTTATAGAATCTCCATCATTGGTGTCATAGATGTCATAAGTGTAAGGGGAATTTAGCCAAGTGTCCATGAAACTCCCCATTTGGATCTTCCTTTCTCATGTAAGTTACACTTCATCCAAAATTATACCTATGAAGTATATGGACAAATATATTAACCTTATAATCCATCAGAAAACATTAGGCTTCCCATAGATTTGAATTTGCAAGACGAGGATACCATTTAACATAGGCATTCTAACTTATGTGGGTCCCACATCTTTCATGTGTCCTCATGATCAATTTACACTTTGATTTTCCCTTTTATTTATTTATTTATATCATTTATTAATTATTTATTCTATTATAATGTTTAAACATCATTTATTGTCCCCGTTATTCCAAATCTCAAAGCTTCCACCCCCAACCTAGGAAACTAGTGATTTTCCTCCTTGGCAATTATTTGACCTTTAGCATAAATTTGACAACTTTCATGAATATGGAAAATGTTATTTGGCCATTGTGACCCAATAAAAATTTTGGGACATTAAAATCCTCCTTTAGCAATATTGCTTATCCTCAAGCAATTTCAAACATGGCTGAAGAACCTGATTTCTATATGATTCTTTGAAGTTGCCAATGAGTTTCCCACTTTGAGTATTTGATATTCCATGAATATTTTAGAGAGGAACCATCATGGTTGATGCTACACTATTCTGATTAAAATCACCTTATTAAGTGGGGAATCCATCTCCCATAGTTATTGTTTCCCAAATAATTTGAAATCAATGGGACTAAAAACTATCCCAGGGTCCCATTGCTTGCATTGCACTCCAACAATTAAGAGTGCTCTCCAACCCATACCACTAGGAAAGAGAATTCCCGAATCACATTTTCTTGTATGCATTCTTCCAAACATCATGAGTACATAATATATATCATCAAAGTATATAACAACATAATAAAAATGTACATCAAGGAGGTGCCTCACCAAAAAATCATGAAAGTGATTATACCTCCCAGTGAGTAGACTACCATTTTCCAAGTGCATACATGATTCAAGAGGCCAATCAAATATTCTCCAATGACATAAGTGAGGATCCCATGTCCTATAGTTATTTTCCAAAAGGTTGTGATATGGATCAGAATATTCATCCATTTATTCTTTCATCCAAGAAGTGGATGAAGAATCTCCACTCAAATCTGAACCAAATAATGAGCAAGAAAAACAATGACACTTCAAATGACTAAAAAAAGTCTCACCCATACATCCATGAATGAGTGAATCATAAATATAGAACAATGTATGTGGCTGGTAACAAAATTGTTCTCCATCATAAACCTATTCACCCCAGTGTTGGATGAAGTTCCTCCAATATCAAATGAACCAAGTGTTGAGCAAGAAATACCATGAGTCTTCAAGTGACTCAAATGCATATTATAGGTGCATCAATGTAGATGTGCATCATCAAAAAGTAACAAGGAATTATTTTGAAAATGTGAATAAGATTGTGCTCCAAATTATATGTAATGTGCATCAATATAATCATCCATGTGTTCTTTCATTCAATAAGTGAATGGAGAACTTCTACCAAAATATGAACAAATTAAGGAGCAAGGAAAAAATGAAGACTTCAAGTGGCTCAAAGAAGTCCCATCAATACACTCATGAATATGTATGTCATCATGTAATATCAGAGGATTTTTCTACCAATAACAATTTTCTTCAATCATATCACTCTTCACCCAACTGTGGGATGAAGTTCCTCCAACTTCAAATAGACTAGGAAAGGGGCAACAAAAATCATCTGTTTCCAAGTGAATTAAGTGAACATCATATGTGCACCCATGGAGATGTGTATAATCATAATGTAAATAAGGATTCTACTGAAAATGTAAATGATATGGTGCTCTAATAATTCCATCATCAAAAGGATAAATAGAATGTACATACTCTTCATGTTCCACCATCAAAATGAAACCTTTCACCCATACTTCATTAGGATGACTGCTGCAAAATATGGAATTGTAGGATGTAGGAGAATGAACTAACTCACCCAAAAGAACAAAAAGTGCAGAAGTTCCATCATGGTAAGGATCCATACGGGTAGTATCATGCATCTCCTTCAAAAGTGTGAAACCTTTGTCATAGATTGTTTCCAATGTAGAGGAATCATGCTCTTCTTTAAAATTTGCATAACCTTCATTAAGAGAAAATTAAAGTTCCTCTTCCACCTCATCAAGTGTTTGAATCTCTTCAAGTTCGAATTCAAACACATTAAGCACATTCAAATTTCCACATTTCTTATGATCCTCCATGTCATAAGAATCCTCCAAACAATCTACCCTTTGACAATATTTGATGTTGCACGTTGCTCTTTGAATCTTCTCCATGTCTTCATGGAATGATGGCTCCTCCAAGGAATTAGATCTCCAACATGAATTTGATACCAATGCTTGAGTGTCATGGAGTATGCTAAGGGATTCTTGGATATCCCTTTCACTCATATTCAAGTATCCTTCAATGAAGGATGGTTCATGGGAGTAAACCTCCTCTTCTTCTTCATTTTGGATCTGATCAACTCCTTGAAGCTCAAGGGACATTTATCTTGGTTCTTCATTTGTTGCTACAAGGTATTCATTTTTATGCTCATGATAATTTTGTATGGTAGCAACATTTTCAGATCTGATCTCTATGTCACCCACATAGAGGTGTGAGAACCCATCAGTAGGTACTCCTTCATAGTTCAAGAATCCATCATTAGATTCTATTTGTTTCATTTCCAAGGTAGAATGTGTCTCAAAATTATCTTCAGTATTTTCAATAGAAAATTATTCATACTTATGTGATGTCTCTTCATATTTTTTAGAATCACTTGGGAGTGAATTTTGATCCTCTTCATGTACTACTTTTTCTTCTTCACCACCCACAGAAATTTGTAGCCCCTTGGTATCCTCCCTACTTGTGCATTGATGATTATTCCTTAATGAGTTCTTATTTGAATTATTTTTTATAAATTCCTTCAACAAATAATTAAGTTCTTCATAATGAATAATATTATGTGCCAATTTGAATGCTTGCTTAACCTTCCTAGACATATCATCACCACATAGCTTAATGACTTTCTTCCATTCATCTATACCATCCATAACTTCAATAGGTGCCAATACCATGCTATGATACCACTGTAATGTCCCCTTTTTTTAAATTTTATCAAAATGGTCAATTCTTCAATTCTTTCACAATGTACTCAAATTCACCTTCTTACAACTCTAGTTATATGGATTCAATTGATCCAAAATTCCTCCAATTGCTTCCAAACCTTGTGAGGAAGGTCATGAGGGGTGATGGGACATATTATCACATATATAATATAGATAATAAACTAATATACACAACCATATTCTGAAATTTGCAAGGGAATAAGTTTCGGGACAAGACTAGTCAATTTGGGAGGTGGAAATCCCCCCTGGGTCCTGGAATAAATCTCTTCACAACACTATACAACCTTCACTAATGGTGGGTATGATACTTTGATATATTATAAGACATTAATTAAAGTATATTTTAAGCATCATATGTGGTTTTTGGGTCTAATAGGTGTCCAATGGAACTCCATGGATTTACTAGTAATTTTGAGGTTCCAACCCCCAATGGTAGATGACTCCAAACAACTCCAAATGCTCTCGAATTGTACCAGAAGGTGTATGAGTGATATAATAAATTTATTATAAATTTTATGGGTATATTATGGCCTTCCAATTACTTCTTCAAGTCTATATCAAATTCTAAATAAGATAGATTATTTAACTAGCAATTTTGGGGCTCAAATACCCCCCCGGGTAATTGTCGAAAAGGATTCCCAAATGTGCAGAAACTCACTCGAATTATCAAATTGAATTAGGGAATGTGTCGAATACATTATCAGAGACTCATATGCAGAACCAATCGAAATCTCATGGTTGTTATCACTTCTTTCAGTCAAATATAAAAAACTAGTTTTGGACCCTTGGGGAAATGAGATGTAGTCTATTCCAATTGCTATGAAATTTGATGCAATGGCCACAAATTATCATTTAATAAATATTAAACCTATAATACGATTTAATTACAATCTATTCATTCATAAATCATTAATATTCTACACAACCATTCAAATCTATTAATATTATAAGAGTTTACAACCAGGAAATGGGGAAATGGAACTGTTTCTCTACTATTAATAAATAATACATAAAATCTGTTGTAATTTTGACCTAATAACTTTCTGAACAAAGAGAGAATAGTATTTATATCAGAATACAAAATTATGGAGCAAGGGGATCTCCTTCAAAAAGATAAATGGCTCACCAAGTGCGCCTCACTCCATCGGGCTGAAATATGGTGAAAGAATGTGAGATGGTAGGGGGAATGAGCTGAATCCTGAAGTGTCCATGAACTACTATAGTTGCACCTGTGTGTTATAACTCCATTTAATCTCATTGAAATACCTGAGTGGCCTCTCCAATCACCAATTAGGATGGGAATCTTTCACCCTTGAAATTGGCTGAAGCATGAACTAGTCACTCACTAGCTCTCTCTCTTCACAACAACAAACTTCACAACTGATCAAAAATCTCCTTCTCATGGATGATCCCTATATTATATAAAAATTAATGGTCTCCTCATATTCCAAATACAAACATAAACCAAATCCAAGTTGAATTGGTGTGGTTACTCATGCTATGGCATGTGGCCTCTCTCTTCACCTTCCATCTTCTGCCAAATTGAGTAGGAACCCATTGGGCTTCTCCAAATCACATGACATATCTATTGGATGCTCTATTTCAACCTGATATGTCAGAGATGTCATATTTCATCATTTATATATAACTTGTTTCATATCTTTCATAGAATCTCCATCATCGGTTTCATAGATGCCATAAGTGTAAGGGGAATCTAGCCAAGTGTCCATGAAACTCCCCATTCGGCTCTTCCTTGCTCATGTAAGTTACACTTCATACCAAATTCAAAAAATGAAGTATATGGAAAAATATATTAATCTTATCATCCATCCAAAAACATTAGGCTTCCCATAGATTCAAATTTGCAAGAGGAGGATACCATTTAACATAGGAATTCTAGCTTGTGTGGGTCCCACATCCTCCATGTGTCTTCATGATCAATTTCCAGTTTGATTTTCCATTGTATTTATTTATTTATCTCCTTTATTAATTATTTATTCTTGTATAATGTTAAAACATCATTTATTGTCCCCCTTATTCCAAATATCAAAGCTTCCACCCCCAACCTAGGAAACTAGTGACTTTCTTCCTTGGCAATTATTTGACCTTTAGCATCAATTTGGCAACGTTCATGAATATGGAAAATTGGATTTAGCCATTGTGACCCAATGAAAAATTTGGTACATCACAAGTCCTATGTGTATGGTTTGGAATTTGCTTCGGTAATACAAAACCTGTGCTATGGTATATAATAAACCATAGCTAATTGAGAATTTCCCCCATTTTCTAAAGAAGTCATTGTTTACACATTCGTTATAGTATGCTACACACAATCGTTTTTTATGAAATATTAAACATAAATAGCATTTTTTCTGCACATTCTAAATATGTAATTTTTATTAAAAAAATATTATATTTTCCTATTTGTTTTCAATTTCTATTGTGTCCTAACTCCTTAACTCAAAATACATGTTGTTAGTGTTTTTCCCATAGTTTTTTCAACTCATAATCGTTTTAAAAAACAATATATGGTGCACTAGAAAACACTAACCTCTACATTCTATAAAAACCCATTTCATGATTATTTCCTTAAGACCTTCAAAGGATGCATCCACAAAATATGTACCATTTTCGAGGAATATCACTTAGATAATTATTAAAAAAAATAAAAAATTACTAATTTTATTTTCGAAAAATAGGGATGCACTAGTGTTATATGTTTTCTACGTGCTTGCAAAGTTTTGTATCCCGAAAGCATCATTTAGGCCCTCAAAGGCTGCACCCACATAAACATATACATTATCATTCACTTAAAAAAAAGTGATTGTTAGAAAAAAGGAAAGTTGACATAGTTATAAAAAATTTCAATACATAAATCTTATATATTTGGAACGTAATTCAATTTCCTACATTTAATATTTTTGCGTTGAGAGGCACTCTATAGCCCAGTATGGGGAAGATATTGTAATGTGATGTAACATTAGTAACGTTTGTAACATGTCGGCAAACAATAATAGCGATAGTGAATATTATGGCAAAGATCTTGTAACTTGATGTAAGGTCAGTAACGTTTGTAACATGTCCGCAAAAAATAATAAGGATAGTGAATATTATGGGAGAGATCTTGTAACTAATGTAAAAAGTAGTAAATATTTTGTTGTATAACTTGTGACTTAGCAGGGGCCAAGACATTTGGAAGCTCAGGGATATGAGCTTCTATCCCAGGGGTTTCCTACCCTTCCAGCATTGTCACAACATACCAATACAACATGCCAATGAGCAATGCTATCCAAGCCTTTTTTTGAACCTCTAAACTTCAAGAACATAACACATGTTATTCTTAACCATTAGGCCCACTGAAGTGCTCTTACATATTCAATAAAATTACTATATTACAAATTGCACACAAAGGATACACAACTATAGAATTCACAGTATTCTTAATTTACTTGCAAACAAAATGAAAAGGATATAGAAACCCTAAATACAGTTTCTTTCTTCATTGCTACAGCTATTTTCAGGTCTGTTTTGTACGAAGCTTGCGGCAGGATTGTGAATCCAATACATGGATCTGTTGGACTTCTATGGTCGGGTAATTGAACAGTGTGTCAAGTGGGAGTAGAGAGCATCCTGTGAGGATCGTTCCCTATCATTGCGCCGGATAGTTCCAGGACTCATGTCATGCCAATGGAAACCATGGGCCGCCATGAGCAGCTCAGATCAGTGAAGATCAAAGGAAAATTGAAGGGCCTGTCACATTCGAAAGCCAAAAGAAAAAAACAAGAACATGAACTCCTTAGCAATAATATGGATTTGATTTGCAAATATGGCGAATGGGGAGATGTAACAAATACCTTACAAAATGCTAATGAGAAATACAAAGAGAAATGTTCAACATTTGTTTTAGGGTAGGAAGTCGATGAATTCATTGGTGTCGATCAAGAACAGATGGAATATTTCCTTGATCTTTATAATGTCAAAACCAATCAAACAGAAGTTGAAGCTCCATGTAATGAGGTAGGGTTAGAGCTCACCCCTGGCTCTCAGGAATATTTTCCATGTACTCGTGATAAATCATTAGGTTTTGAACTACATTGCAGTGACACCTTCTGGGACCAGTGCGTGGACAATTTCTTGCCATGATAACGTCATTTTCTCCTGCCTGTGTATATAGACATGGCGGATATACAACAATTGTAGCTATTGTATTGTATTGTGTAGCAGATTTAGTAAACTACTAGTAGTAAAATATTAAGTATTCTAAAAATCAACCGATAGTACCCTGTAGATATCAAATTTTGGATACTATACGAGTTAGAATTATGTACCTATATTTTGTATTTTGCTTCGGCTAATTTTATGTTTCTAGCAGCAGCTATTCGGGATCAAGATTTAGATGCTCCAGATCGTTACCCAGCCCTAGATTATAGAGATGGAGATCCAGTTACGGACCTTCATGAGTTAAATCCATATACAGTAGCTTCTTCCCTTCGCTTAGTTCCCTACGTAGATCCTCCAGCCCCATGTGACCCATAAGTGGCTAAAATAATGAATACCAAGTCTAAGTGTGCAATCTCCATGAATCCAAATAGGGTCCAACAAATAAAGATTACAATTCTAGGAAAAAACCCAAACAATGTAATGAATTCTATTGATAAATAAGAAAAGCACCTTGAAAGTGATTAAGTAATACACGCACTTATCCTGTTAATATTTTCAAGGTTAAATGTCGGTCATAAAAAATAATTTTTTTAATTATCCTCCAAAATAAATATCGGCCACAAAAAACAACCTAATATGGGGGAGATGTTGTAATGTTCCTACCTAACAAAACAATAAAAAATAAAAAAATTAATTATCAGCCAACAAAAAAGTCATAAAAAAAATAACACAATATGGGGGAGATGTTGTAATGTTCCTACTTAACAAAATAATAAAAAATAAAAATTTGAATTATCCCTAAAAAAATGTTGGTCTTGCACATGGTTTTAAAACCATGTGCAAGGCCTCCTAAACAACCCATGGTTTTATTGTACATGGTTTAGGAGGGCCTTGCAAATGGTTTTAAAACCATGTAGAAGGCCTCATAAACAACCCATGGTTTTATTGTATATGGTTTAGGAGGTCGTTGAAAATGGTTTTAAGACCTTGTGCAAGGCCTCCTAAACCACCCATGGTTTTAGGAGGGCCTTGCACATGGTTTTAAAACCATGTATGGGGGAGATGTTGTAATGTTCTTTCCTAAGAAAATAAAAAATATTATATGTTGGCCATAAATAGTATTAATACTAATAATAAAAATATTATATGTCGACATTAAATAAAAAGGTTTGATTCCTCTCGGCCCTTGATAGAGCCTAGTTTACTCAAATGAAGATATTTTGTGTAAGTATCTAAAAAAACAATTAAGTTAAAAGATGTCTGATTTTTTAGTTTTCTACTACATCTAACGTGTCAAAAGTAGTTCCACGTGTCAAAAATAACCTTCATTAAATTGCACTCACCATTTCGCTTTCTTTTATTTCCCTGAATTTGGCACTATCCCTATTTGTTTTGGTGTATTTGAAAGGACCACGACATTATTCCTACATTATTCCTATTTGTTTTGATGTATTTAAAAGGACCAAAATGTTAAAGTGGCAGTCCACATCTTTTTACTCATATGTTGTGGTTAGGTAACACACATAAAAATAAGGAATGTTACATTTTATTTCGTTGGAATGATTATTAATTTTTTACATAATTAAGATAAATAACATGATTTAAGATAAAGAAACGTAAATTTTTCCTGATCTAAAATATTGCATTCCATAAAAATTGAGTTTTATTTATTTATTTGTGTTTTTTTAGTGACTCATTTTGAATTTGTCTTAGTCACTGAAGTAGTAGTGCACATGTGTTTGCTCAAATGTTGTAGTTAAGTTTACGTATACGAAAATAAGAATCGTAACATTTTATTTCCTTTAATAACTTTCGTTACATTAGGTTAAAAATATAAAGTGATTTAACATTTAAATATACATTTTTTCAATATTTTAAAATAATCCAAAAGTTTTTATAATAAGTTTATTGTCATTTTCTTAAAAAACATTTCCACACTTAATTATAACTCTATTATGAATATGGTAAAACCAAATTCGATTTTTTTTAAATTACTTTATTTACAAACAATTGTCATTTGTCATTTTGAATCCTTTGGAAAAAAATTCCGCGAGAACGGTAGTAACGATTGCTAACATATTTTTAAATGTCCTTATTTGCAATGTATTTTATCACTATCATTTTAAAATCTTTGGAATTTTTTTGTCATTGCATTATAATTCATTAAAATTAAAAATAAAAAAAATAAAAAATAATAATAATAACACAGTGCAAAAAGTATGAAAACGAGAAGGAAAATAAAAAATGTATAGTTTAAAATTCATATTTTTAAAATGAAACGCCCCCTTAAACATGTTCTAACTATTTAATTTCAACCTTTATCCCTAATCTTATTTTCATAAGATGTGATTTCATTTTATATTAAAATCATTATATATCATGGCATGAAAAAGTGTTAATACTAAAGGAAATTCCACCTTGCAATAAGAAAAACAACTCTCACCAAGTTGAAATATATATGATTATGTTAATATTAATTTTTTAAAGGTTGAATAAATTTTTTTAATACTTTTCCATCCACCATGGGTAATTATATAAAATAACAAACGGATTGATGTGAGGGAATTATGGGAGTGTTGGTAATGTTGATAAATCATTTTGAAAGTAGGTTGAAGGGTTTTATGAAATTAATTTACAAATGTTGTGTTTGTTTTTAATTTAGATATTTATCATGTCACATACTTTGAAATTGAATAGGATTAGGAAGCCTATTAATTGAACTTGAAGAGATCATTCAAATAATTTATGACTAAATTGTTTATACAGTAGTTGAAGTAGAAGGATAAGTGTAAGGTAGATGAGAGGGATCATACAAATGGGTGCTTGCACGAAGTTGGTTCCACTTTTTGGTGCCACATAGGAAAATAGAAACGCACTTCCGAAGTGCAAATCAAGAACGCATATGCGTTATTGATTGTACATTCGGAATAACCCGAGCCCAAACACAAGGCTAAGGTTCGTGAAAATGTATCGCGTATGCGATATATCGCATATGTGTTTTGTAATGTTAAATATTGGATATGTGATATTCAACATTTAGAAAATGCATATTGGATATATCGCATATGCGTTGTGTAAATGTTGAATATCACATATGCGATATTTAACATTATTGGTGGAAGGATTGTGAAATGATCATAATGGATGTGGAAGACACGGTTGATAACTATCCATACTAATGATACCCATCCATGCATCATGTTGGTTCCTTGCTTCATGCTTCATGCTTCAATCTTGCTTCATTAAAGGTGATGGTTCATGGGATGATATGAGTAGGGTGGATTTTTTAGGTTTTATGAAGAAACCATTGTGGAGGGTATACGATCTAAATATATTCAAGATGTAGAGATCGAAAGCCATGATTTTAGAGTAACCATTCAACAACCTTTCCATCTCACTCTCTTTTTCCACTACCTTCCCAATGAAGGTTTCCTACTTCCAACAACACCCAATCAATCAATTTCATTTTGATATTTGCATTGGATGGACTACAATAACAAGGTCCAAAACATATCTATAGATTTTCCTAGAATTTATTGTTCATACAAAACAATATGGCATAAATGAAAAATGTGAATTATATATATTGTTCTATTTGAGTTTGTTTGAATAGAATGTTTGTGCCAATATTGTAATCTCAGAAGGAACAAGATCAATCATATAATTTCTCATAGCCTCCATAGTATAATGAGCTTTGAATGACACTCTTTTCATCCTTCCTACTCTTTCCAACCTTCTGTCAACTAGTAGATAGGCAAGCCTAAATTTTTCTTCATTAACATATGAGCTATTAATACACAATAATCCATTTGGTACTGTACCATGAAGTCTTCCAATTAAATTATATCTGGATAGAACAAAGAATGTAAGAGGACTCAAAAATGTTTCTTACATACCATAAGATATTTATTTCTTGTAAGTTGAAAGCAGTATGTGCAAAGGGAAATAATGATCAATGCTATTAAATAATAACAAAATAGTGATATTATCTCCACAAAGTAGTATGCTAACATTTCATAGTACATATGGCTAATAATGGATCTCCACAATGTGCCTAGAAAATATACACAAATGATACCACATATTACCCTTGATAAAAAAACATGCAATATAGTGTTTCTTACTTTTCAATATCGCATTTGCGATATATTGAATATGCGATATTGAATAGAAAAATAAAAAACAGAGGCCGTAGGCCCCTCAAATTTCATTTGCACAAGATCGAGACAGCGAAAAACTGCAAGGATGAAATAACGCAAGTGCGATTTGCATTTTAGCTTTTCAAGGTCGAGTTCGAGGTGGATTCCTCCAATGGTAGGTAAATTCTAGATTATCCTTTTCACTTAGTCTTCCATTCTTTAATTTTTTCCATAATTTCATTTTTTTTATAATTATTTTAAACAAATTTAAAAAATATTGAATGTTCAATCAAATAATGATTATAAGTAAAATAACTTGTAGTTTTTTGTTTAAATCTTAACAGACAACACAAATGAACAACACAATGTGGAAAACCCACCCTCTAATAACCCACAAACTAACCCAAACCCAAACCCAAACCCAGAGGGGGAACAAGATAGAAATGAACAGATTATTATGTGCTTGGCGTCATTGAGGCACCTTAGCTCATCTATTAGAGGGGGGGATCATTTGAGAGAGCCTTTACCTGATGCCTTGGACACAATAACAGACACAATTGTCGAAGCCCAAGGAGCTCTGTACAACATTACCTTGTACAGAGAATCCAGGAGGCAATACTACTCCGATGGATTGACTCATAAAGACATCAAAGCCCTTAAAATTACAAAATACCAGTTATTTTCATTATTCTAGAACCCTAGCACCGGATTGGTTCCACCCACCAGTTGAGCACACATTTCCATAGACTAGTGCATTGAACCAAATATAAAGTCCAATTGGATGGATCGTTGGTATATGGTCTTCGATGAAGACCCCCATGGGAATAGGGACATCCCATTTTATTTCCTTAGGAAGTTGTATGTAGAATTCATCATAGGGAAACATGTTAACTACTTCGATCTCTTAGGCAACCAGTGTGTTGTTCATGGGATGCCCCAAGATATGGAAGGTGCCAGGATAGATCCTAATCGTGTACCACACCCACCACGCACACCAAAACCCCCTCGGGTATATCCTCCTGCAAGTCTTGTGATTGAGTATACACAGGAGGCATTATTTGACATGGTAGATACATTGCTTCAGCATGGGACTAATGTCCAAGGCAATATAGACCAACGGGATGGCACTTCTAAGGCAGGCCCATCTACATATCACAGAGGATATGCAGAGTCTTCAGAGCGTCTTGTTACTCCACACCCTTGCACACCATGCGGAGGCATATGCTATGGCCCTGCTTCTGACTTCCGAGACGATGGATTACTTCGCTTTGTAAGTAAAACTCATTATTTTCATATTATATTTTATTTCATGTCGAAATGTTCAATTGTTTCACAATTTATTTCTATTTAATTATCTGACAAATTATGTGAACAAATATACAGCTGGTGTCCCATGGCACACCATAGTCGCATAGTCTGCTGAGCAACGTCGAGAACATTGATGCGGTTATCAATATTGCTTATGGGTTTGGTTCTTTACCAATAGGGGTAAGAACTATACTTGTTAATTTGTCAACTTTATTTACATATTTATAGTATAGATTGTAACATTCAATATGTATCCTAATTTTGATACAACATGTTTTATGCAAGTTGACCAGGATGAGTATATTGTGTCTTAGCCTATTCCCTCTCATGCAGAGGTAGATTCATAGACACAAGTATTATTTGAAATATGCTTTTAATTATATGCTTTTAATAATGTTTCTCTTTCTTTGGAAAAATCATTTTGTAACTTGTATCGCTTTGACATATGTTACTTTATGTAGGAACCTATTGTGACAGCGGTGCTTGAAGATCACCAAAGTGAGGTTGTTGTCAACCCACCTCTTCCCCCAAGCCAGGTATGTATGTTTCGCTTTATTTGGTAGTTCATCATTTTCCTTCCAGGTAGTATATATGTCTTTGATTCACTATTTTATATGAAATTGACATACATATGTTACTTTATATGCAGGCTCCTAGTGAGGCACTGGTGCATGAAGAGCACCAAACTCGTGGCCCACCTTTGACAAGCCAACACGTATGTTTATGTAGATCAATTTCTTTGTATGTTTGTGTACATATCTTTCTCTGATTTGGTGCTTGAAGAGACCCAAATTGGTGACCCTCTCCTCCTCCAAGGTACATGTATATTTGTCGACATTGGCATATATATATTTTTTATGTAGCTTAATAGTGAGCAAGTGGTGCTTGAAGAGCACCCAATTAAGGTCGCTGTTAGTGAGGCACCACGACCCACCATTACTTACTCACGTATAGTAAGCAAAAATGTTATTTTGGTTTTGGAATTTGAACAAATGTACATAGAATTTTTAAAGGTTGGTAAATTAACTTACAAAATTTGGTTTTTCTACACTCTCCACTGATGAGACCTATCCCTCTTATTCAACGATGAGGATCACCAGTGAGTAGTCATAAAATAAAGCTACACTTCTCTGAAGACTCTAGCAATGACAACAAAACGGGGGATAACTAGAAAAAATGTATAGGGGGAATACATAGATGTAACTTTTTGTTCATATGTACACACATATGTACTTTTTGATCCACTATTTTGTATTATGGCCATGTGGCATGGCATTTTTTGTACAACATTATTGCTATACATATATAATATAAAGCAAGGTTCAAATTTATACATATATATGGTTGACTTGATCTTGGAACATGATATCATGGTTGACTTGGTCTTGGAACATGATATGTGTGGTTCAACTATGTGATATAATGATATGTGTGGTTCGTGCATGTGTGCTAACTTAAATGAATTTCCAATACTTAAAGGAAGAATTTAAATGACTCAACAACTTTTTAACATCATACAATTCTAACATACAATAACATACCCTAATTTACACACAATAACATACTCTACATTACCCTATGACACTAACATCATACCATACTATGATACAATAACATGTACCTTAACATAACATACTAACAATATGTACCATTTAACACTAAGTAATGCATGCATGTGTAATATATACCATATCATACCCTACAATACCCTATGATACTAGTTCATCATACCATACTAGCATACATCATGTACCCTACAAACCCTAAATTGGTTGAAGTAAACCCTAGTTGGTGCATGCAAACTTGTGTTCATGAAATCCTAGTTAGTGCATGCAAGTATTGGTGATCATGTGTTTCTAGTTCCCTCTCCTAACTTGCATGATTTCTCACTAAACCCTAGTTCCATCTCATACCTTGGTAACCCTAGTTGGATCATGCAAATTGTTGTTCATGAAATCCTAGTTGGTGCATGCAAGTATTTGTGATCATGTGTTTTTAGTTCCCTCTCTTAACTTGCAAATTTCTCACCAAACCCTAGCTCCATCTCATACCTTGGTAACCCTAGCTCCACCATGGGCCTTTAATTCCATCTCATCAAAATACCCCAATAGATAACAACAGAAAAAATACTACATGATATTTGCAAACATGCCAATTTCAAAAATTGTCCAAAAATATCTCCCATGTTGGTCCTATATGGGAGAAAAATCATAATTTCAAAAATTGTCCAAAATTAATAATATTATTATTATAGAAAATGTCCAAAAACACACATAGTCTTATACATCCAAAAAACTGTATGAACCAAAAGATTATCTAACTCAGCCAAAATAGTGAAATATACGTAGATATTACATGTCACCTTTATTTGAATCACAAGGAAGAAACCAAATAGGGCCCTTCAATTATCTCTTCTAACTCCATATCTTCCAGAATTTGACTTGCTTTAGGAAGAGAATCAACAATAATGTTTAGTTCCCAAAAACACGCTGAAAATAAATGTACTAAAGAGTAGCAGTATTTGACAATTAGGTCTTGTTTAACATCCAATTTATAGTGAGATCCTAGTCAACAAAAACCTAGAGAGTTTTTACACCACCATTGAAAGAACATTTCATCAAGAGAATTGAGGCCATTAATTATGCAAAGTTGTTTGTTCCAATGCCAGTTCCAACTGTATACTTACTGACATGCATATCAAAGAAAAATAATATGCCCTGTGATACTAAAATTCGGATCACTTTGATATGCACCATCAAGGAAACCCATGACTTTGATATGCAAGCTACCATGGGAAAAGAATTAGATACATGTGTTTAGTGTACTTTTTGAGACAATTCTTGAATAAGAGATTAATTCTTGAACAAAAGAATGATTTTTTCCTCAAATATAATTAAGAACTAAGTTCATCCCCAGCCAAATCCCCCATATGACCATGTACAAATAATTACTTTAAACATTTTGAGTTTTCTTTTTCCATACCAATGCCACTAACAATCATAATAAAAACACATCTCATACCTTGTTCTGTCTCATAAAGCACATCTCATAACTTGCATGATTGCTCACCAAACCCTAGTTGGACATCTCATACCTTGTCTTGACCCTAATTGGAGCATGCAACTGGGTGACTCATGAAAGCCTAGTTGGTGCATGCAAGTATTGGTGACCAGGTGTTTCTAGTTCACTCTCCTGACTTGCATGATTGCTCACCAAACCCTAGTTGGACATCCCATACATTTTCTTGACCCTAGTTGGAGCATGCAACTTGGTGACTCATGAAAGCCTAGTTGGTGCATGCAAGTATTGGTGATCATGTGTTTGTAGTTCACCCTCCTAACTTGCATGATTGCACACCAAACCCTAGTTGGACATCTCATACCTTGTCTTGACCCTAATTGAAGCCTACAACTTGGTGACTCATGAAATCCTAGTTTGTGCATGCAAGTATTGGTGATCATGTGTTTCTAGTTCACTCTCCTAACTTGCATGATTGCTCACCAAACCCTAGTTGGAGCATGTGCAACTTGGTGACTCATGAAAGTCTAGTTGGTGCATGCAAGTATTGGTGATAATGTGTTTGTAGTTCACTCTCCTAACTTGCATGATTGCTCACCAAACCCTAGTTGGACATCTCATACCTTGTCTTGACCCTGATTGGAGCATGCAACTTGGTGACTCATGAAAGCCTAGTTGGTGCATGTGCAAGTATTGGTGATCATGTGTTTCTATTTCACTCTCCTAACTTGCATTATTTCTTACCAAACCCTAGTTGGTCATCTCATACCTTATCTTGACCCTAATTGGAGCATGCAACTTGGTGACTCATGAAAGCCTAGTTGGTGTGCATGCAAGTATTGGTGATCATGTGTTTCTAGTTCCCTCTCCTAACTTGCATGATTTCTCACCAAACCCTAGTTGGACATCTCATACCTTGTCTTGAACCTAGTTGGAGCATGCAACTTGGTGACTCATGAAAGCCTAGTATTGGTGATCTCATGTGTTTCTAGTTCCTTCTCATACCTTGTCTTCACCCTAATTGGTGCATGCAAGTATGAAAGCCTCTAGTTGGATTCTGATTTGTACATGGCAATGTAATTAAATGTATATTAAACTAAAAACATCAAGAAATGTAAATTTCAACAACTCGAGAGCTTGTTACTTTCTGAACTATATTTGGTGGTGTCTAAAGACACCATTCTTGGCACCTCCAATGTGTTGTAGATGGTGTTTGTATCCTAGGCACATGAAAGGCTAGACATTAGTAACATCATAAGAAAGAAAAGAGAACCCAATGAAAATGTGCAAACATGGTTTATAGATAACTCACCCAAGGTTGTATGATCGTGTTTAAAGTGTCCACTATCCTCTGAATAATATTTTGTCTGTGAATGGTATCTATCAATCATAGGTTTATTACATTGGTAATATAGTAAGGCTAAATAATGGAAATTATGCTTCAAAATTCACTTTTAAAAAGGTTAAATAATGCACCTGACAATGCACTCATACAAGTAGGCCATCCAGATCATCTCTGGTGCCGATGCTATCCATCAATCTTTCGTGCTCTATATGAGGTAGCAAGTATCGTACATGTGACCTATTTTTTTGAGCAAGTGTGTGGAGCTTGATGTTTATACCAACTACTAGGTTGGTGAAGTGGTATACAATATCTCTTGGTCTATAATCCCGATATACATACCCACCCTTCCTTTTCTGTTGTGCTAGAAGTGTCAAGTACTCCCCTTTTATAACCATCGAGCCGGTTGGGAATTCAATATTTTCATCATCTGTAACAGGTTCTAGAAGGGTTTGTATCCCCTCTAAGCAATGTGCCAACCAATAGTCAGAACCCCATTCATTATTTTTTGGGGCAACCACTACATATATTTGACCTGTGAAAAGAAATAGGTTGAGTTAACAATACATTTTGTAAATAAGGTCTTGCATTTCTAATTTCTACACAAATTAAATTCTACAAAGGTCAAGTAAACAATACATAAATGCATTTTCTTATTTAGGTACTACTCATGTACATGCTTGTATGAGATCCGATATGTGATCATAGTCTGTATAAATATGTGTCTGATCATCTTCCAAATGGTCTATTTCATTACCCCCGTTGAAATTAGTACCAAGTGTCACTTGATCCCATGTATCAATGGTATCCGTATGCTCACAATCACCCCATTCACCGATGCTACAAGAAGAACAAAAACAAGCCTTCAATCTTGTCCAAATTTGTAGGGCTGAGTTGTCTGAGCTTCTAATTGAATGAAACTATCGAGTTCCATGCACTTTGTTCACCCGAGGTATTTGTGACCGGTCCACATTTGTAACTTCCCAGAATATTCTTTGCACTAAGTGTTTCCTTGTTGCTTGTTCTCCCATGACAGATGCACACCATTGGACTATAGATGCAGTGTCTCGAAGGAGAGCACCTGTAAATTTCATCTCTTCCCTTTGAAGGGTAGTTTTAATGCATGCACCAGCACCATCCTGCTCTCCTTTTCCATGACCAGTTTCAAAGTAGTTCCATACATGTGGCACCTTGTATTTTATGTGCAACAAAGACAACCATTCAAATACACGTGCATTCTTGAACTATCCAGCACGACCATCTGACCAAATGAAATGATGATAAAATGACCTATATCCATAGCTATCATGTGATCATAGAATAATTTAAAGCAATGTTGCACATAGTGGATGTCATGGGTCCGGTCGTCACTTATGTAGAAGTGACTTTCTTTCAGTATCACATGTTTCTCTTCATTGCTATCTTGCCCATGTCGATACGTGATATGCACCATTATGCTCACCTGCTCTGAGTGATAGTATTGAATTTGAATTTCATTTTGTGGTTGTAGGGTGTAATTTTTCGCAAAGTCAACCACTGATAGTATTGTTCGGAGAGGGAAGGTGTCCCGACATCTTCTGAATTGCTCATCTTGCCACCGTTTCATATCGACATGTTGAATGTACTGTTGGATATTTCCACGAAACTCTGGAATAAAATCGCATACTCGCACCTGGTACATGAATATTAATATGTCAATAAACCACATAAAAAATGTGTACATGAATATTAATTTGTCAATATTGAATAATTTACCTGTGAATTCACCAATTTAATCTTCCTGCTTTCTTTCCCATCATTTAGCTGATATGTCTCATACTGATAGTTCTGCTTCTTGACAATTGCATTCCCAAATGCTTGATCTTCTCTTTCATGGATGCAATCAAACCATAAGGATAGCCCACCACAATTGTTGCAAGAACCATCTACACATTGTTTTAAGTAATGTGTCTGCCCATCTTGCCTTGGACACATGATGCTATGGATGAAATCTCTGGATGACATTGGCGGTACTGTACTTGAGCATTCCTGCACATGGTTAGGATGCAAAAAATGACGTATATGTGCAAATGTATGTTAATATAGGTCAAACTCTATGTGTTATCTACAAGAACAAGTGTTCCGGATGGTGTTGATTCTAACATACCAAGGCTTGCATTTTTCAAAAGATCTTTGCCCGAGCTTTAGCTCTACGTAGGCAACTTTAAACATCTTGAACAGTTGAGTTTGTGTCATGTCAAGATAATGCTTAACATGAGGTTTAGTGTGATGAGAACCCCTACAATGTTTTAACACATCCTTCGTGTTAGAAGAAGGCCTAGTGTTATCATGCCAAAACGTTTTCACTAGGCCCTTCACTACTTCGACTAACTTCATGTCTTTGCGGGGCAACCTACCACTAAATGCCCATAATGTTTCCATTTGTCCCTCTACATCAAGGTTGTCTCTTCTTACTGAATATTTTTTAAGAGTCTTTGGATGTAAAGGAAAAATTTGTGATGTGCATTTAAGTAAATGACATTGTCTTGTGGATCTACATACAATTGATTGAGCCAATACATGACGAGCCACATTACAGTCATTTGAACGAGTTTTTTTACCAATCAATGTGAATGCAGCAGTAAGAGATTTAACAATGTGATTACTTGATTCAATATTCTTCATTGTTGTTATGCCTAAATTTCTTCTAACAATTGCCATATTTCTAGATTTAAGGAAAGCTAAAAACAATTGGCATTTACCAGCTTCAGTTTTGTTATCAAAATATTGTTTCATTATTTGAGAAGAATGACGAAGGATAGTGCGTTTAGCCACCTTACCTTCCATGGAAGTCAATCTGCTCTCATCCACTTGTATTCATTTAGGAGTTCTCTTTCATTTTGATGCAAAATTTATTGCCATTTGAAATGCTAGAGTGACGTTCACATCCACTACCGGCTCACAACTTCGATTAGGAGATTGAACCACCGAACATGGTTATTGCTGAGTCACATTTACATCGGGAGTAACATAATTATTGAACTCTTCACAAGATTGTCTGTCTACTAATGGATGAATAATATCAACTTCCGTATAACCAGCTTCTTTTAATGTTGCATTATCTTCCTCAGTCTCTACATTAGGTATCTGTTGAGGGGGAATGGGAACTATTTGCTCATGTAATGAATGCCGACGATTTCTTGAATCTTCCCTTTTTTTGTTTTTTATTTTCTGCTTCTTTCGGTGTAAGCACCTTCCTTTCTGACTTTCATCCTCTATTATGTACATTCCCCATTGAAATCCACCCAAACATGTACAATACTATGGAATTATGTAAGTAATGATAAAAAATTGCATGTCAAACAGTTCTCTATGCACAGGTTCAGACAAATTATGTCTTTTGATACGTTAAAGTTGGCCAACACGACGCCACCCTACATTTTCTATAAAACACATATCACATATGCGATATAACGCACCTCCGATATATTGCATATGCAATATTGAATTCCATATTTTTAATGAATGGGCAGGTTTTTACATGTTTTCCATAACACATATGTTATATATCGCATATGCGATTTAGTACATATGAGATATATCGCATATGCGATTTAGTGCTCAATGAAAATGTGCAATTTACATTTATCTAGATATGATGAGGATGAGGGTGATGAACATTGAGGGTGTCCATGAGCATGATTATGATGAGTATGAGGGTGAGGGTGTCGATGAGGATGAGGATGAGGGTGTCAATGAGGATGAGGGTGAGGGTGTCGATGATGATGAGGATGAGGGTGAGGATGAGGGTGTCAATGAGGATGAGGGTGAGGGTGTCGATGATGATGAGGATGAGGGTGAGGATGAGGCTAATGAACAATGATGATGAGGATAAGGATGATGATGAGATGAGGATGATGATAAGGATGAGGATGATGAGGATGATGACGATGATGATGATGATCATGCTGATGATGATGATGATGCGAGTGATGGTGATGATGAGGATGACGGATGATGAGGATGGGGGATGATGATGATGATGATGACGACGAGGATGGTGATGATGAGGATGAGGATGATGAGGATGGTGATGATGATGAGGATGATGGTGACGATGAAGATGATGGTGAACAATGATGGTGATGATGAGGAGGATGATGACTATGATGATGATGATGAGGATGAGGGTGATGATGATGATGATGATGATGATGATGATGATGATGATGATGACGAGGATGAGGGTGATGATGATGATGATGATGATGATGATGTTGATGGTGTTGAGGATGAGGGTGTCGATGAAGACGATGAGGATGAGGATGACGAGGAGGAGGAGGAGGGTGATGATGATGATGAGGATGAGGGTGATGATGATGATGATGATGATGAGGATGGTGATGATGATGATGATGACGACGAGGATGGTGATGATGATGAGGATGATGGTGATGATGAAGATGATGGTGAACAATGATGGTGATGATGAGGAGGATGATGACTATGATGATGATGATGAGGATGAGGGTGATGATGATGATGATGATGATGATGATGATGACCATGATGATGATGATGAGGATGAGGGTGATGATGAGGATGATGATGAGGATGAGGATTATGATGCTGATGATGTTGAGGATGAGGATGCTGGTGATGTTGAGGATGAGGGTGTCGATGAAGACGACGATGATGATGATGATGAGGATGAGGGTGATGAGGAGGAGGATTATGACTATGATGATGAGGATGAGGATGAGGGTGATGATGATGATGATGACGATTATGATGATGACCTTGATGATGATGACGACGACGACGATGATGATGATGATGACCATGATGATGGTGATGAGGATGAGGGTGATGAACAATGATGATGAGGATGAGGGTGATGATGAGGATGAGGGTGACGATGAAGTTGATGATGAGGATGATGGTGATGATGAGGAGGAGGATGAATATGATGATGATGATGGAGATGAGGGCGTCGATGAACATGATGATGATGGTGAGGATGATGGTGATGAACGATGCTTATGAGGGTGATGATGATGATGAGGATGAGGGTGACGATGAAGATGATGATGAGGATGATGGTGATGATGAGGAGGATGATTAATATGATGATGAGGATGAGGATGAGGGTGTCAATGAAGATGATGATTATGGTGAGGATGAGGGTGATGAACGATGCTGATGAGGATCGAGGTTGATGATGATGAGGATGAGGGTGATGATGATGATGAGGATGATGGAGACGATGAAGATGATGATGAACAATGATGGTGATGATGAGGAGGATGATGAATATGATGATGATGATGAGGATGAGGGTGGTGATGATGATGGTGATGATGATGATGATGATGAGGATGACGGTGATGACGAGGATGAGGGTGATGATGAGGAGGATGATGACTATGATGATGATGATGAGGATGAGGGTGATGATGAGGAGGAGGAGGATGGTGATGATGACCATGATGATGATAATGACAACCATGAGGATGAGGGTGATGATGATGATGACCATGATGATGATGATGATGATGAGGATGACGATGAGGGTGATGAGGAGGAGGAGGAGGATGAGGGTGATGATGAGGATGAGGATGATGACCATGATGAAGTTGATGCGGATGAGGGTGATGATGATGATCATGAGGATGATGTTGATGGTGATGAGGATGAGGGTGATGATAATGATGATGATGATGATGATGATGATGATGATGACCATGATGATGATGATGAGGATGAGGGTGAGGAGGAGGAGGAGGGGGAGGAGGGTGATGATGATGATGAGGTTGACGATGATGATGATGACCATGATGAATCTTATGAGGATGAGGGTGATGATGATGAGGAGGAGGAGGAGGAGGAGGATGAGGAGGAGGAGGAGGATGAGGAGGAGGAGGAGGATGAGGATGATGACGAGGAGGAGGAAGATGAGGGTGATGATGATGATGATGATGATGATGATGACGATGACCATGATGATGATGATGAGGATGAGGGTGATGATGATGATGATGAGGATGAGGGTGATGATGATGATGAGGTTGACGATGATGATGATGAGGAT
>LPNX010708218.1:0-20352 GCA_001517045.1 Pseudotsuga menziesii
CTCTGAAAGAGCAGACTGGCAGGCAGAATGGCAGCCCCAGCCAGGAGTTATGGCAGACAGCCCTGCTCTGATACCACTTGTTGGTAATAACTCCCGATTCAATTTATTATTCAAATGCAAATGCCTATATTTATACATTTCATGAGGCGGTTGATTACCAGCCTTTTCGCCTTCCTATCTATTCATATTCCTATTATTTATTTACAATAATCATGACGGATTATTCTAACAAATGCAAGTAATTTTTTTTGTTTTTTGTCTATATATTTTATGTTTTTTTATATGTTTGTTAATTTAATGGTTTATGTTTATATTTTTTTAAGTAAGTCAATCTCACTATTTATGTTTTTCTAATCTAAGTCAATTTTGTAGTTTTTATGTTTTGATTGGTTCAATAATGTTTTATATGTTTTGGTTGGTTAAATAAAAGTTCAAATTTATATGTTACAAAGAAAATCCCACATATTACAATCTTCCTCTATATATGCACAAAAGGGGTCCAAACGATCCATGGCCTCACCATAGTCGAATCCTTGATCCAAAATCCTTGGAAGGTCAAGTGAGGGGAGAATTAATTTTTTTCGCTATCATTTACTGAATTGATAAAAATAATGTCCTCTTATTGTTCATCATTATTTACCAAAGCTTTAGTAAAAATTGATATTAAAAAGGTTGAGTTATGATCCAAGAATTAATCAATGAGAGTTTTCAATTGGCCTATAGTTTGATTTTCATAGGGATGGTTCCTTAGGAGATTGTCACTGTCATCTAACTTGAGAATCCTTAGAGTAACATATAGTATGAGTGATAATACATTAACTTCAATCTCAAATATTGATATTAATATTATACAAAGGGACTCCAATAGTTTAATAGAGGGATTGTGGAAAAATAAACATTCGTCTCCAATTAAAAATAAAAATAAAGAGAATTACTATTAACAAATATTGATATTGTTTCACACGATTTTTAATTCTTTCTTTTCATGACCTCGTGGTTGTGTAAAACACTATTACATCTTATAAATTTAAATTTTAGAGGTGATGACTGGCAGGGAAGTGATGCTATTGAATATTTTGAATCTTGATTCTTATGAATGTCTCTTTTTCAACTACGCATTTTGGTAATGAAAATTGTAAATAAAAAAATTAGATTTTTAACACATAAGAAATAAAAAATCATATTTATCTTGATGGATTTATGTCTTATTTTGAAGTTAATCGTGGATGGGTTTAGGTTAATAGGTTCAAATTTTCTAGCCTCTATAATTCATGTCATCATGGATAGCTTACAAATTGTACTAATTTTATTTCTATTTTCTCATGCATGTTTCGCTTTGGGTTTCTAGATTGATCTAATATTGTAATTGTGAAATATTGAACAATATGTCAAAAAATGGCCATGGAAAGAAAACATCAAAACATAGGGATGTATTATCATACTTTCATAAGCCTCAAACTAAGAATCCAGATTCTCTTCATGATTCAAACTCTTTAGAGAAACCCAAAAGGAAGAGGGATTCCAACTCTTCTAATAATGCATCTAATATCCATATAACGAATGATAAAATGGGTTCCTCCAGTGAAAAAAGTGAGATAAATGCAATTCAAACAGAAATTGGCAATGATAATGTCGAAGGATTTTGCTTGGAAGGAAATAAAAATCATTCACAATCACGAAAAAGGAATAAAGGCCAATGGGACATAGGGGGACAATTCCAATTGGAACGGGCCTCAAAATTTCCTTTTATTGAATCAATACCTCTAATAAATGAGAAGGATGCTTCACGAGATGTTAAATCTATGGTATGTAGTTGGAAGATGGGAAAGGTAGTAAAATTGAAAATGAAGTTAGATACAATAGAGAAGCATACATGAGACATGTATGCCAAGGAAATTGTAAATGGCGAGGAGAATTGTTTTCCCAAATGGAAATCTTCTAGGAAAGTCGACATGTCAAATATCAAGAAGATTATAATAAATACTTAATAAGTAAGAGTAAAATTGAGGCAAGTGGAGGGATCGTCACATCTCTATTTGGAAAAAAAATGGAAATAAATTTACTATCCAAGATGACGCAATTAAGCACTGTATTTCACATATTATCGAGACTTCGTCCTATGACATATTATCTAGATTATAAGAACTGTGTATCTTTTCTAGATGTATCAAATTTTCCATCTTCTCACTGGTGTGTAAGGAGTGGTTGGGAATGGGAAATATATCTAGCTCAAGTAGAAAAGGATGATCTAAAAGAGAAGGTTGAAAATGCCAAATTTTTCTCACTGTCTTTGGATGAAGTTACAACTGTTGATAATACTTCATGGATATGCACGAGTACTTATATGCTTAATGATCACATAGACATTTATATCTACTTGGGATTCGAAAAATGAAGAAGAGCTCTACAACTAGAAATATTTATGAACTTGTTATTAATACTTTGACAGAAATTGGTGGTATGGATGATTTAATGATCACAAAAAGGTTGGTATGTGTTGGAGTATATGGAGCATCAATCATGCAAGGAAAAATGAATGACCTTTGTGTCAAACTAAAACTATTAGCTTCACCCTATATGATCAGAATTCATTGTATGGCTCATAGGATGAATCTTGCATTTAAAATAGTAAGCAAGTTTCCACTGGTTTCAAAAGATGAAGAACTTGTACATGAGACTCATGCATACTTTTGTTATAGTCCTAAGCGATTTACAGAGTTTCAACCATTTGCAGACAATATTACATATGGAAAAAACTATTAAAATATGTGGATACAATATGGATTTCATTGAATGAGCCAACTCAAAATACTATTTAGTGAGTACCAATCATTGGTAGAGGTGACGCATGAACATTGATTAAGTGTAAAAAAAACTCAATATTTTCTCTTTTGACTAATTGATATAGAGACATTATTAAAATTGGATTGAATTCTTCCTTTGCTTCATGAAAAGAATATCCTTGTGAAAATGGCTAAGAGTTGCCCACTTTATATTGCAGAGTACACAAATGCAAGGAAATTGACATGCATTGGGTTGGATAATTTGTATACAATGCCAGGGTCTTTTACAATTTCAACATTTAATGGTTGGACTACTCTAATTGATATAGAAACGATTGAAAATTATTTGAATTTTGATGAAAAAGGGATAATATGCATGGAAATGCGTGGGTATATGGTTCCCTTTCATTATGTTAGTAAGATGAGACAAACCACCAAAGAGTGTTGTATGTAAAGAGACCAGTTTAATGATATTGTGATTTCAATGAGACACACCTTGATACAAATTGCATAATCACTATCATTAGAGATAAGAGAACGATTTCTTCGAGATGAATTATTGGAGTCAATTTCTATGGTAACCCTAAATATTGGAACAGTGAAAAAGATATACACACTTTGAAAGTTGAATTTTTAGAAAAGCTGAATATTTTAGTGCACCACTTTGGTAGGAATGTCAAGGTAAAAGGAGAAGAGATTGGAGGTATATTAGATTCATCAAAATTATATCAACAAGCTTATTACTTTGGTAAAACAATGTTAAATCAATATCATGTTTTGGTGAAACCTATAGAATATGGTGCAGTAATCAAATTATGGACTATTTTAAGTGAAAGTCAATATTTACAATAAAACATGTGAGAGTGTTTCAAACTAGTCGATTTATGTCAAACCATGATTTTGGGATCAGTGGAGGATGAGAGAATGTTTAGTGCACTATCATTATTGAAGACAAAGTTGAGTGATGCAGGAGCATCAACCCTACCCCAAATCAAATGAATTCCAAAACCTTTCAAAAGTAGGACATGGCCAAGAGGATGTGATTTGCTTGAATTCTGTGAGTTTGTTGTGATATTGTTGTTGTATTGAGCGACATTGGAAATTTAGTTAAGGATTTGATCAGATCCTTTTAGTGATATAATCCACAATGTATTGTATTATTTAAAGTGTAAGCTTGTGTGGTTAGAGGAGAGCCTACAAAATGTAAAATATAGGCCAGACCCTCAGTGGCCATGTAATGTAATTTGAGCTCGTTATAGTGAGAAATTAAGTGTTATTTTGTATCTTTGAATTCTGTATGATTTGTGTGTCTATACATGATCCTGCATGTGAAATTATGAATGAGTGTGTTAGTCATGGTTTCATGAATGTGTAAGGAGAATGAGTGTAAGAGATCATGAGCACATGTTAAAGGTATGTATATGAAGAGAAGCACATTACACCGAGGAGAAAGAGATATACCATCAATCACATAATGGATCGATGGTGATCCACAAAACAATGATATGTAGAGGTATGAGAATAAAACGGTGTGGTCTGTGTGTTAACAAAGAATCCAGCCATAATTAAGGAGAATGAACATAGATAGGGAGAAACTCGCTAACCAAGGAAGCAATAAAAAACATCTGATATCACAAAGGGGAATATCAATAACTAAGAACAGGTCGTGATCAACATTAGATCAATGATCAAGGAGGTTTTCACTATGGAATATTGTGTGGATATTAACACTGGAAATGGACCTGGAAATTCCCATTAAATCTTCCTTGTTAAGCTTGGGTTTGTCATTGATCTCTTTGAAGTCAATCCAATGGCTGTGAGGGATTTTGCATATTAGAGTAGCCTGAGAACCAAGGTATCAGGATGGTTGGAAAGTCTGCTAGTTTGGGGTAGAGTCAGATTTAATGGAGGCATGATAATGATATTAAAGGGATTTCTTGTTTCCTCCATGGACGTTATCTGTCCATATGTGGGATCATAATCCACGGGTTCAAGAATTTGAAGGACCCCTAGGATGTGTCTTGATTAAGTGGTATCATAGCAGGGAAAGTTCTCATGCGTGATGAAACAAATTCCAACCATGGTTGGGTAGAAGTTATTGAGAAATTCCATAGTTATAATTGTGGGTAGAATTTTGGAAAGAGTGAGGCAACGAAAAATCTAGAGAGGAGAAAAGGAGTGCTCGAACGGTTTAGAGGAGGTGAACCTCTAACACCAAAAGTTCAAGCTAGAGGAAGAAAGACAATGAGGTGTTAGTGGAAGCTTGATTGAAGCTCACTAATTGAGCATGATGAGAAGGTCAGTGATGCATGAAGAAGGAAGAAGATCCAGTTGAACATGGAAGCAACAATAGAAGACATATTACCAAGAGGTCATAAAATATATTACCATGAGATTCTGATACAGGAGCATCAACCCTACCCCAAATAAAACAAATCCCAAAACCTTGTAGAAGGTGGACATGGCCAAGAGGTAGCAATTTTCTTGAATTCCATGTGCTTGTTGTGATATTATTGTTGCATTGAGCTATATTGGTGATTCAGTTAAGGATTTGATTGGATCCTTTCAGTGATCTGATCCACAATGTATGGTGTTATTTAAAATGTAATCTTGTGTGCTTAGATGGGATCTTGCAAAACGTAAAATCTAGGCCATTCCCATAATGGCCATGTAATTTAATTCAAGCTCTATATCATGAGAAATTAGGTGTTATTTTGTATCCTTGAATTTTGTATGATTTGTGTGTATGTATGTGAGCGTGCATGCGAAATTATGAATGAGTGTGTTAATAATGGTTTCATGAATGAGTAAGGAGAATTAGTGTAAGAGATTATGAGCAAATGTTAAAGGTATCCATATGAAGATAAGCACATTACAACAAGGAGAAAGAGATCTAACTTCTATCACAGAATGAATCGATGGTGATCTACAAAACAACAATATTGTAGAAGTACAAAAATAGAATGGCGTAGTCAGTTTGTTAACAAAGCATATAGTCGTCACCAAGGAGAATGAACGTAGATAGGGATAAACTCACTAGTCGAGGAAGTGGGAGAAAAGGTCCAAGATCACTAAGGAGAAGATCAATAACTGAGAACAATTCTGTAGTTGGAAGGCATAGTTGAAGCATGAAGGATTCAGGTTGTGATCAACATTAGAACAATAATTGAGGAGGTTTTCGCTGTGGAAAAGTGCATGGAGATTAACATTGGAAATAGACCTGGAGATTAGATTAGCCTGAGAACTAATGTCTTAGGATGGTTGGAAAGTCTGCTATTTTGGGAGCAGAGTCAAATTTAATGGAGGCATGAGAAAGATATTAAAGGGGTTTCTTGTTGCTTCCATGGACGTTATCAGTCCATATGTGGGCTCATAATCCACAGGACTAAGAATTTGAAGGACCCACATGATTTTTCTTCATCATTGAGGAGTAAGATTTATAAGATTTGTTATAATAATCAACCCATAGTTACCCATATTTGACATTAATTAAATCATTTTTGTCTTATTCCTAGATTCCCTCTCTATGCTAGTTGACTTCTACATGTTCCTAGAAGTCAATATTTGATAAAATGGGTCATGGAGCACTTTTTAATCATCCTAGAAACATATTTAGCATGTCTACTTTATTCCTGGTTCCTTAAAGCACATATCTACTTTTTCTGAAAGCTTCCTTTCTTTACAACAGTTTTAAGGCATAAAGGAAAAGCTAGTCTACGGGAACTTGCCTTGTTTTTGGACCACATCATCCTCCTTCCTTCTCTCCATAAAAAATCATGAATGAGTTGTATTTTCACCACTTATTATCTTTCCTACTTGCTTTAGCTAATTCATGAGGATCTTCATGGACTTGGAAAGTTTTTTTTGCACCTATGAGGGATCTGACTTGTTTTAGTAAGCCACGGTTTTTTGACCAATTCGAATAGAAACCTAGTGATTTTGAGTATCTCATGTAATTATATATTTGAGCAGCCTATTACTTCATATGGTTGGATAATGTACACTTATTAAATAGAGGATTAATTTATGCTCCAATTTTAGTCTCCTTTTGTGTGAATTTTGCATGTTTGATTAGCAATTGTGTGAGTGTAATTGATCTATCTCTTGGGGTTCAATTTCCACATGGTATCAGAGCCTTTTTAGATCGATTTCTCTCCTTCCAAAATATTATTTCAGGCTTGAAATCATTAACTAGAAGTGCATTCTACTAACTGAAGGGCACATGAGCTGATATATGGACCAATCTCAAAGGATTATCTTGAATACATTCAATTTCTTCGAATGGAAAGCTGATATGGAGATATTGTTGAGAGAGAAAGGTCTCTACAGGGTTACCATGGTTACTAAGGTAGAGCCCAATGCAGCTGTAGAGAAAATAAAATGGCACAACAGGAGGGATGAGGCCTATGGTATTTTGTGTCTAAGTATTTCAAGAGACCTCTTTCATCTTGATTCATTGACATCTCCTAATGAGGTGTGGCAGAAGCTTGAAGAGATTTTTGGAAATACTGATGAGATGAGAGGACATCAAATCGAGAATGAATTGATCTCCTTGAATCCCAGTAGCTTCGAATCATTCCAACTCTATTTTACCAAGTATAAGGCCCTTATTTTGCAGTTAAAACAATATGGAATTGAAAAGAAGGATGAGCAACTAGTTTTAACCATTCTCTCAAAGATTGGTCCTAACTATTTAGTGTTTTTTTCGACCTTCTATGCCACTAAATTGATAGCTCGAACTTGGAAGATGCCTAAGCTTGTTGAGTTCATGGAATCCCTCACTCAGGAGCAAGATAAATTGGTGGTTATGGGCACCATAAAGCCTTCCAAAGACCAACCTTTGGTTGCTGGAGATTGGAAGGTGGATTCAAAAAGAAAGAAAAAAGCTAAAAATCCACCTGAGCAAAAGAGACACAAGGCAAAGTCTCAAGAGGAGTCCTCAAGCTCCAAGAAGAACCCCCAGAAGAAGAAGAACAAAGGAGAAATGAGCCAGTGTACATACTGCAGTAAGGGCTATCATCTTGAGAGCTATTGTATGAAAAAACAGATAGACATGTTGACCCAACTCCAAGAGAAGAACAACATCTCCCTTCCTGATTGCTTAAAGAAGAAGGAAGGAGGATCAAATTAATAATACAAGGAGAGAGTATATGCCTTGGTTGCTGGCACCTCAAGCTGACCTAGCTTTATCATTGATTCTGGAGCTTCCAAACATATGGTTTCGACAAGGGAGATATTTTCCTCTCTTGACATGTCGAAAGGTCCACCAATAGTTTTGGGAGATAACTCTCTGTCTTACAGTATGGGAAAGGGTAGGATTGATCTTGACCATGGTAATTTCAATAATGTGTTGTATGTTCTAGGCCTTGCCTCTAATCTCTTGTCAGTGTATCATGTGACTCACACTGGGTCTCTAAATAAATTCATCTTCTCCCCCAATGAATTTGAAATCACTGAGATTTCAAATGGTAAATTCATAGCAAAAGGTGTTTTTGATCACACTTTGAAGGTATACAAATTTTCCGATTTTCTACCCTACTCAAACCCCTCTACTCTTCATACTCATGCTAATGAAGCAAGCAATATTTGTCATGAAATATTTGGCCATCTTAAATACAAGTATCTTTCTGAATTGAGTGACAAAGACATGGTCATAGGGTTACCAAAGATTAAGTTTTATAAGGGATTCTGTTAAGGTTGTATCCTAGGAAAACACCCAGAGCACAAGTATGAGAGAGCTAGTCATAAGAGAACCTTTGCACCTCTTGAGTTGATCCAAACTGACATTGCTGGTTCATTCCCTCATATGTCCATGAGTCAAGAAAAATATGCACTCACCTTCATATATGAATTTTCCAGGTATTGTTGGGTTCACTTCCTAAAGCATAAGTCTGAAGTTTTTGACCTCTTCAAAGTCTTTAGAGCCTTGGTTGAAAACCAGTCTGGGAGGAAACTCAAGATCCTCAGATTTGAAAATGGTGGTGAGTATGTCAAGTCTATGTTCATCCAATATTGCAAATATGCAGGTATCTAGATGCAACATTCTATTCCTTACACACCACAACAAAATGGTGTTGCTGAGAGAAAGAACAGATCACTGGAGGAGATGGCAGCTTGCATGATGGAGTCTAAAACTTTGCCACCAAATTTTTGGGCCAAGGATATAAAATGTGAATCCTATATCCAGAATAGGGTGCCACATAATAAGCTTTATGGTATGACTCTTTTTGAATCTTGGAGTGGGCACAAGCTAGATGTGACCCATTTTAGGATTTTTGGCTCAAAGGCTTGGGCTAGAATTCCAACTGAAAAGAGGAAGGATTTGAAACCCCAAAGCCAAGAGTGCCTATTTGTTGGGTATTCTAAATATTCAAAAGGGTACAAGATGATAAAATTGAGCACTAACAAATATTTTATTGAAATAAGTGTTCAGTTCGAAGAAGAGCCTTTAGCAACAGTTGAAGTTGGAGAGTCATCTTTACCACCACAGCCATTGATTGTAAGTGAAGAGACTAATGAGTTTAATGAGTCTGATATGTTTGATAATGATGAATTAATTGCATATCCTAAAATACCTAAAATACCAAAGTGGGAAGCAAGTACCATTCATGTAGCTCATGGGGAACTAGTTGGAAATCCTAATGACACTAGGAGGACTAGATCTCAATTTGAGAGTGCCCTTTGTGTGAAAGATCCACTCTTTACTGAGAAGTGTTATTTGATGATAGATTATGATACATAGACATATGAATATGTAACACATGATCCAAGATGGAAAAAAACCATGAAAGAAGAATTTATCTCACTCCATAAGAACAACACATGGGAACTGGTTGATCTCCCCCCAGGGAGGAAGCTAGTGAAGTGTAAGTGGGTCTTTAAAACTAAGTTTGTTGATGATGATTCACCTTTGAAATATAAGGAAATATTTGTATCCAGGGACTACTCTCATGTACATGGTATTTACTACAATGAGACCTTTGCACCAGTGGCAAAGATGGACTCCATAAGGCTTGCTCTAACCATTGCAGCTTTGAAACAATGGGAGGTACATCACATGGATTAAGTGTGCCTTTCTAAATAGAGATCTAAATGAAGATATTTATATGCAGCAATGAGAAGGTTTTGTATCTGATCCATATTTAGTGTGCAATTTAAAGAAATCATTGTATGGGATCAATCAAGCCCCTAGGGCTTGGTATGCCAAGATTGATGGATTTCTGATGTCACCGAGTTTTGTTTGATGCAAGTCTGATCCTAATGTCTATTTGAAGCTGATTCATGGTTATTTAGAGATTATTTTTCTTTATGTGGATGACCTACTGATTACAGGAAGTTCAAAGAAAGAGATTGCCTTCTTGAAGGATGCAATGAACCATGCCTTTTCTATGACAGATTTGGGATTGTTGAGCCAATTCTTGGGTCTCAAAATTGCTGAATCCAAAAATGGAATCAAGGTCCATCAGTAAAAATATGTGTCAAATTTTCTCACCAAGTTCAACATGAAAGATTGCAAGCCAAGCAAGACTCTATTCCTTTTAGGAGTTAAGCTTGAAGAAGCAGGTTCTTCTCCTATGGTAAATAATACACTGTATAGGCAGTTGATTGGGTGTTTGATTTATCTTACACATAATCGACCTGACTTATATTATGCAGTTAGTGTGGCTTCAAGATACATGGATCAGCCTCATGAGATCCACTGGAGAGAAGCCAAGAGGATCCTAAACTTTGTTCAGGGAACAAGGACTCATGGGATTTTCTACAAAGAAAAATCTGACTTAGAGCTAGTTAGATTTACTAATAGTGATTGGGTTTTTGACACCACATATCAAAAGTCTACCTGAGGATATGTTTTCATGCTTGTATAAGGACCAATCAGCTCATTAAGTAAGAAGCAGAGTGCCATAGCACTCTCATATACAGAGGCAGAGTATAGAGGAGTTGTAAATGCAGCTACTCAATGTTTATGGTTGCAGGGGATACTTGGAGAATGTGGTTTCATATCATAGTTTTCAATAGTAATATATTGTGACAATCAAAGCACCATTCGAATATCCACTAATCCAGTTCAAAGAAAAAGAACCAAGCACATTGAGATCCATATGCACTATATCAGGGATCTTGTGCATGATGGTACCATTTCTCTACTCTACTGTGCACCTTCAAAACAAGTAGCATATATCTTCACCAAAGTATTCTGTGAGAATACCTTCAGTAATATGAAATCACTGCTACAGATTGCTAATCATGTGGTGAAGAATGATTGATAACAAGATTTCCAAAAAAAAATTCATGTCGATGTTTTGAGGGAGGATTTTCCCATTGGGTATTTTCCTCTTTATTTGGTTGCATGGACATGCAGTGTGTAAAAGGCTGAATAACCCTTTTTGCTAGGCCCTATAATTTTCTGATATTTACTCATAAATGCAGGCTTAAGCGGGGGTGTTAGAATAATCAACCCATAGTTACCCATATTTGACATTAAAATTAAATCATTTTTGTCTTATTCCTAGATTCCTAGATTCCATCTCTATGCTAGTTGACTTCTACATGTTCCTAGAAGTCAATACTTGCTAAACTAGGTCATGGAGCGCTTTGGAATCATCCTGGAAACATATTTAGCATGTCTACTTTATTATTGGTTCCTTAAAGCGCATATCTGCTTTTTCTGAAAGCTGCCTTGCTTTATAGCATTTTTAAGGCATGAAGGAAAAGCTAGTCTAGGGGAACTTGCCTTGTTTTTTAACCACATCATCCTCCTTCCCTTTCTCCATACAAAATCATGAATTTTTTATTTCCACCACTTATTATATTTCCCACTTTCTTTAGCTAATTCATGAGAATCTTCATGGATTTGGAAAGTCTTTTTTTCACCTATGGGGGATTTGAATTGTTTTAGTAAGCCTACTTTTTGACCAATTCGAATAGCAACCTAGTGATTTCGAATCTCTCATGTAATTATATATTTGAGAAGCCTATTACTTCATATGGTTGGATAATGTACACTTATTCAATACAAGATTAAGTTATGCTCCAATTCCAATCTCCTTTTGTGTGAATTTTGCATGTTTGATTATCCATTTTGTGAGTGTAATTGATCTATATCTTGGGTTCAATTTCCACAAGAATATGTATACTTGCTTAATATTATATGTAACAAAGTATGACATTACTAATTTTCCATTCAATAGAGGTCTAGCACTTTGGTGATCAGATTTTGAGAGAAGAGGATTATACAATATAACAAATATCTCTAATGAAATTGATACAAAACATAATGTTTTGGAGGTTCATAGTGATATTTCATCTGCAGAAGTTCATGTTCAAAATGCATAAAGTGAGGGTCGACATGGAAATTGAGAATCTGATATCCCACAATATATTATCTAGATTAATACACAATGGTAGTGTATAAATAATAAATGCAATTTAATAGATCATGTGATTCTTATTAGTTTAACTTTGATGTTCCTCTATTTTTGGAGTAGGTTGGGAAAATGAAATTCTTGACAGGAGAAGGATTTCCATATATAAAATTGAACTTGCATTTAAGGTAAAAATAGGTTCTATAGTCTATACTTCGTATTAAATATAATAATGTTAGAGGTACATTTCGTTGATGCAATCTATTTGAAGCTTGACGTTTTGATAGTTAAGTAACACATTGTTTTTTTCTTATACGTGATAGGAAATGAAGTTGGGACATATCTATTTATAGATAGTGTCTTAGTATTAAAGATTAAATAATTAATTTAACAATACTTCCATTTAGCAAGAATGGGATCATTCAAAAGTTAAAACTTTTTAGCTTTGATATATTGGAAAATATTAATGTTTTGTTGTTTCTTTCATTTGGAGCATTTTTTCAAATGTGAAAGTTTGAATTTATTTTGGTTAAATTAATTTTATTACCTTGATACTTGACTACAGTTTGAGCCCATTATACTAGCTTGATTAGTTTCATAAATGGCTGGTTTATTTCTTAATTTTGGATTGCATTTATTTTTCTTATATTTTTTATTCCCTTGATACTTATTGTGATTTGAGCCCTTTGTAGTGCTCCTTTTTTTTTTAATTATTATTGTTCTATTTAAATATTTGATGTTTCAAGGAAAGATGCGTGTATTTCCTTTCACTTTGTTTCATGACTTAAGCATCTTCACCATTTAAATTTTAGAATGTATTACGTTTATTTTATATTTTCTTTGAAAAGACGTGTTGGTACTTAGAAATGGAAATTAGATCTGAGTTGCTAAGAGAATAGAAAAATGGTCTATCCACTGGCATACTAGGTTCCTATGTATTCATCATAAGATACCTATTGGAAATGAGACCGACATTTATCTAATGAAATTTGTTTTTGATTTCATGACTAAAATATCATTACGTGTATCCTTTAAGATTCTAACCATATTTATAAATTCCTTGATAACCTTTAGTCATTGATGACATAACAATGTTAGAATTCAAGTGTTATTGGTCACTAACACACCTTTAACTGTCAGGCATGTGTAATAAATCTTAAAAGAATATGTTGAGGTACATGCTTCTAAGATTTTCCCTAGTGTGAATCATGCATAAAGATGAGCATTTGTATTTTAAGGAAAGTTTGTAAACTAAAAAAAAGGTGTTATTTTTCGTTTTAATGTTTTGTGAGAGGTACCTCATTATCTTTATCTTATAAAAATTATTCACCTTGATTGCATGTTGTGCTAGAAAATAGGGACATCCTTGCTAGAAATACGTTAATGTCAATGTGGATTCTATGCAACCATCCATTGAATTTTTTTGAGAGCATTGATCAAGCTTTTATTTTGAGTAGTGCTCCAAACAACTATTTTTATTGTAGCTATATTTTTAGATTGATGGGGATGATTGGGCCCAACATATTTTGTGAAAATTGACTGTACATTGACTCTAGTATGATAAATGAGCTTCAGAGTTTGATAAAATGTTCTATTATAAATTGCAAATATTTATGAAATCGTCTCTTCTTTTTATCTCTGAGGAGGTTAGAACTTAGTAGTATACAAGTAGTTGTGATGAATAAAGTCAACTCATTATCTTGGAAATTGGATTTTCTTTACAAGGTGTTCTAGTACAAGAGTACGCGACAAATCTAAAGTAAATACAACATCGTCTAGGTAATTTTATTAAGTAAAAAATTTTCAAGCCTTTAAGTTTTTATCTTTCAATGAAAGATTCACCGGAATTTACAATATTTTTATTTTTATGAAAGATTTCCTAAATATTATACAAGGTTTAATAATTTTGTGAAAGATTCATCATTATTTCACAATATTTTATAATTTTGTAAAAGATTCACCCATATTTTACAAGATTTTATAATTCCATGAAAGATTAGACAAAAAAAAATATACATATTATATTATTGATAAAATAGCCTTCACACTTTATCATGTATCACAAAGATTCACCCATTTATTACATATATAAATTTTGGGGGGGTTCTTAAAATTTTCCTTATGATGAGCATGAACTTGAGAGACATGAAGTGAACTTGCAATCATTCAAATTTGTCATGTTTGATATCATTGGATGGAATGAAAGGAAAAAAATACAATTGGTCACCTCTCAGGTTAGTAACGAGTTTTTGTATATTATTTCTTTCTTCATAATTCTATTTCATATATGTAAAAATCTATTGATATGTACATATTTATTGTTGATCTACTAGGTACGGGTTTGTAGCTTCACGGAGAAATTATTTGAAAATACACAACAGTATGTAAAACATGTACATGTGGCTCGTTGGAAAGATGAGTAGTTTAGAATGTGTAGGGATACATCTCCTATTGGAACTATCTTACAAGTGGTAAATTTTGTGGAAAAATACACTCTTTAATTGCAAGATGAGATCCTGAGTCAATATTATCACTCAGGACATGGGGAAAATAGTACTGAATTAAAAAGGGTTATATTGAAGGAGTATCACTTTTACATATGTGATGACAGGTGTCATGACTTGGATTTTGTACAATACACCTTTCAATTGTTCTACAATCACCTGAAGGATAACAATACACAAACGGAATAACATTATATTTGGTCTGATGGTTGTGCAGGGTAATTAAAAAATTCTCGTGTCTTCCAATGGTTTTGTATTCTCCACAAGAGGCACAAGGTGCCAAATATTTGGAATTATTTTGAGATCGAAGACAGAAAAGGGGAACATGATGGAGAAGTTGCATGCATCAAGACTACATTATGTAGGAATTCGTGCATTCCATTCATTTAGAACTCAAACAATGCTATAGTTGAAATGTGGAAAAGGGAACTCTCTTGTTTTTGTTATCCATGTAATAGTGGTGAATGGGACAATTTTGAATCCATGGATTGGGTTGACAGATAGTATCATGTATGTTGGAGACATTTACCACCATACACACTCATTTTGGTCAATTTGGCCTAGTTAAACCACTATCCTAAGTTTTATTGACTTAATTGACATTAGAGTAGCACTAGATGACATCATCTAGATCACACCCATGCCTACCTTCAGTCAAGGAGGATAACTTAGCCTTCTCCTACATTCCGGGAGGCTAACTGGAGCACTCCAAGGGTGATTTGAGTGTCATTAATGCCCCATTATGCTAATGAATGGTTACAATCACTTAAACAGAGTAGTAAAGGTGCCTTCCTTCATTAAATTGATTATTTATTGATTATTTAATGAACTGGAGTCAAAAGGGGTGCCTCCAACCACTTCTGATGGTCAGTTACACTTCAGTTAACCGCATTGGGGTTCATTGGAGTCATTGATGTGCTACCACTTGTTGGTTGGCTTGTAGTGACATGTGTCTGAGCTAATTTCAGTTAGACTCAAGAATTTATTGCACTTAGACTTCAGTTAGGGATCAGTTGAGTCAATTAGGGTTTTGATCAGTGGTTAACTTGAGTGTTGACTGTGGCTTACATTCAGTTAAGCTAGACTCAATCATTCAATTCAAATGACCTCCTTGGGAATTCGAATTTCTTTGTCATTCATGATTGCATCATGATCATTGTATTGTATTACTCGTTCTTTGTGTGAATATACAAAGCGGCTACTCATTTTGTAGCACTATTACACCATTTCAATGCCTTATTGTTATTAATATTTTATGAGACTCTGTTTAGTCCCTAGATTACTATGAAAGATTAATATGGTATCAGAGCTCACAACGAGACGAAGCTCATATCTCTCATAAAGAAGGTTTTTGACAGATCTTGCATGAAAATTGAGTAATAGCTCAAAAATCCAGCACTGCACAAGCAGCCAAGGCTTACCACTTAATACCCCAAGTAAGGAACTTGTTGATCAAGCTTGCTTGATTGACTGTGCTGGGTGTGATGAAAGCCTAAAATGTGTAGGATGTCCAACCTTACATTTCCCTTTTTGTTGTGATTTTTAGGTTTTTAACAGGTGAAAGCATTTGCTCCAGCAGATTCAGATGGCTTCTTCCGTAGATCTTTTGACTCCGTTCAATTTCCACTCATGGAAAGGAGGTATGGAGATCTAGCTATGTGCTAGAGGAATCTATAGGGTCACTATGGACATTGAAGAAGAGCTTACTTCGGTGACAGACAAATATAGATTCTTGAACAAGAAGGATGAAGCATTCATATTCTTGTGCCTCTCTATTTCCGGGGATCTTCTTTTCCATCTTTCGGGATTGAAGACTCCAAAGGAAATTTGGGACAAATTGGAAACCCTATATGGAAAGTAGGATGATTTGAGAGTTTACCAGCTTGAAAATGAATTGATGTCTCTCCATCCCTCCAATTTTGAGACCTTGAATGACTTTTTCACAAAGTTCAAGCACATTGTCTTACTGTTGAAGCAATGCAAAGTGGAGAAGGAGGATTATCAGCTCATCCTCGGCATACTCTCCAAAATTGGAGCTGATTACTCAAATTTTGTCTCTACATTCCGTGCGGGGAAGCTCACAACCACTGGATGGAATATGCCTACACTCAATTCCTTCATTGAGTCCTAGCAAGTGGACATGATAAGCTTGTCTAGATGGGGATCATCAGATCCTCCCATGATCAAGCCCTCCATGTCTCAGGGCCCAAATATCTGAAGGGAAAATGAAAGCAGCAGAAGAACCCAAAAACTAAATTTGAAGCTCCTAATCCTAAATTTGAAAACCAGTAGCATGATGAGTCTTCTGGCTCAAAGAAGAACAAAGGAAAAGGGCATCATGGAAAGGAAAAAGTCAAGTTTTCATACCACGGGAAGGGCTTCCACCCTAAACATGCCTGCATGAAGAAGAAGCTTGATGAAGCTATCTCTCTCCTTGAGAGAAATCACATAAATCTTCTGGAAAGATTTCAGAGGAGAGATTAACAATATCGAGAACCACAGCATGAAAGAGGTCATGCCCTCATGGCAAGCACTTCGAAGTCCCGGAGCACTCTTGGTTGATTCTAGAGCTTCGAACCACATGATGGCTGAAAGAGACTCCTTCTCATCCTTGGTGACCAGAAAATCCATCCCCATCCACATGGGAGATGAATCCACCATCATTTCAGAAGGACAAGGTACGGTTGATCTTGAGAATGGCTATTTTTCAAATGTTTTGTATGTATCGTCTCTGGCATCAAATCTTTTTAGTGTCTATCAGATTACACATACAGGAGTTCTCAAGAGAGTATCTTTCATCTTGAATGATGTTGAGGTAATGGAACTTGCATGCGAGAAACTTGTTGCTAAAGGCCTTGCGAACCATCATGCAAAAGCCTATGAGTTTTCCCACTTTTTGGTGGATGCAAAGCCCAACGCACTACTAACTCATGGAAATGAAGTTAGTAGGTTGTGGCATGAGAGGTTTGGCCATCTCAATTTCAAATATTTGCATCAGTTACAGAAAAAATCTATGGTTGAAGGACTGCTAGTCATCACAACAACCACTGGAATTCGCAAGGGTTGTGTGGTTGGAAAACACCCTGAGCACAAGTTCGATTGGGGGAAGGCAAACTGAGATACATGCATCTTGGGTCTAATACATTCTGATATCAGCAGTCCAATTCCTGTCACATCCATGAATGGATCAAGGTATCTTCTAACTTTTATTGATGATTTTTCAAGGTACACATGGGTCTTCTTTCTCAAAAAGAAGTCTGAAGTATGTGAAAAATTCACTGAACTGAAGGACTTGATCGAGAATGCCTCTGGGATTAAGATCAAGATATTGAGATCTGATAATGGAGGGGAGCATGTCAGCAATTATTTTCTACACATATGCTCCCAAATTGGTATTCAGGTCCAACATTCAATTCCCTACACTCCCTAGCAGAATGATGTAGCAGAAAGGAAGAATCGGTCTCTCAAGGAGATGACCACCTGTATGTTGGAATCAAAGAAGTTGGATACAAATTTGTGGGCTGAATCCATGCATGATGCAGCATAAATTTATAACATATTTACACACTCATCCATGAAAGGGAAGACCCCTTTCGAAGCATACTTTGGACAGAAGCCGGATGTGTTGAACCTACGGGTGTTTGGGTCCACTGCATGGGCCTGAATTCCACTTGATAAAAGAAGGGCTTTCTAACCACAAAGCATAGAATGTATATTGATTGGGAATCCTGATGAACCAAAAGGTTTCAAGCTACTATATATCAAAACAAAATAGATCATCATCGAAAGGAGTGTCAAGTTCGATGAGCCTCCTCAGGAAGTGGAACTAGTGAAGGAGAAAACTGCTGAATTTTCTTCCTATTCTACTGAATATTTGGATGATGAAATTGGGGGTGATGACCTTGATTTGGATCCTCTGATTTCTGATATCAGTGTAAACCAAACATCATATGATGAATCATAACCTGAAGTACAAAACCATCTTCCCACATGGGCTTGACAGACACTCTCCTCCGCAGGAGATAACATTGGAAATCCGGATGATTCAATGAGAACCCGGTTTGATTTCCAAAGAGCAGCTATTGCGCTCTCTTGTCCTGATAATTTTCTGTCCAAAAATTGTTATTTGATGATTATTTTGTAACCAAAATCCTACTACCATGCTCAGAAGTATCTGAGATGGCAAGTTGCCATGGATAAAGAGATGAATTCTCTTAAAAAAACACTACTTGGGAGCTAGTTTCTCTTCCTCCAGGAAGGAAATTGGTTCAATGCAAGTGGGTGTTTCGGACCAAGGTTGATGATGATGGAAACATATACAAATATAAGGAAATTCTAGTGGAAAAAGGTTTCTCTCAGGTCCAAAATGTGGAATACCATGAGAGTTTTGCACCGGTTGCAAAAATGGACTCCATCTGCCTAGTTTTGGCAATTTCAGCATCTAAGCATTGGGAAGTGCATCATATGGATGTTAAGTTAGTGTTTCTACATGGAGATATTCATGAGGAGATATACATGAAGCATATTGAGGGCTACATCTCTGATCCATCTTTGGTTTGCAAGCTAAAGGAGTCACTGTATGGGTTAAAAAAGGCCCCAAGAGAGTGGAATTCCAAGATGGATGCCTTCCTTCTCTCGCAAAAATTCCAAAGGTGTAGATCAGATCCAAATGTTTATATACAGAAGTTTGATGGTAATTTGATTATTATTGTTTTATATGTTGATGAATTACTGATCACAGGTAGCACAGTTGCTTCTATTTCAGCCATTAAAACTGCTCTCCACAATGCATTTGAAATGAGCGATTTGGGGCTCTTAAAACAATTTTTGGTGCTCAAAATTGAGCAAAATTATGATGGGGTAATGGTCACACAGTTTAAATACATATCATACCTATTATTCAAGTTTAACATGTCTAAATGTAGGCCTACACCATTCCCTTTCCTTTCAGGGATCGACCTCGAAGAAGGAAAAAGCACACCTCCCATGGATTGCACTATTTATCGACAGCTGATTGGTAGCTTGTTGTACTTGACACATTATCGGCATGATATATGTTATGCCATGAATGATGTATTAAGATACATGCAGCATCCTCATGATATTTATTGGAATGAATCCAAGAGGATCCTCCAGTATATTCAGGGAACCAGGACCTATGGCATTCACGATGTTGCAGACTCCAAGCTAGAGCTGGTGGGATACACAGATTCTGATTGGGTGGGTGATTCTATTGATAGAAAGTATACTTATAGATATGTATTCATGTTTTCTGGTGGCCCCATTTTCTGGTCTATCAGAAAGTAGGCTTCGATAGCATTATCTTCAGCAGAGGCTGAGTATCAAGGAGCGGTGAATGCTAGCATCCAAGCAGTTTGGTAGCAAGGAATTCTTTCAGAGTTTGATCTTGGTAGTACTTTGTTCACTATTCTCTTTTGTGAAAATAAAAGTGCTATTAAGATATACATAGATCCAGTTACCAGGAAGAGGACCAAGCATGTATAAATCCACATGCACTATACCAGGGAGCTAGTGCATGACAAGACCATCATTCTGCAATACTGCCTGACTGATGAACAAATTGCAGACATCTTCACCAAGAAATTTTTAGAAAATAAGTTCACTTACCTCCGTTCACTATTGGGGGTGAATCCATCAGGGTGATTAGACTACTTTCAATGTCCAGCTTGAGGGGGGGGG